>RJWT010054149.1:0-10316 GCA_004365215.1 Cuniculus paca | reverse complement strand
AGCCTCATGCAATCATGGGGGGGTGGTTTTAGAGGCAGCTGAATCTAAAGTTTGTGACTGATTAGTGGTCCAATGCTGGGATTAAGGATATGAATGCTACACCTGCCCTAGGATGGGTAGCCTGCATGCAATATAAGGGACAGAAATAGGTTATTCACTCCTTGTGCCACCCTGCCTTGGAGTCAGCAAATTATAGACTGAAACCTCTACAAACTGTGAGCTAAACAAACCTTTCCCCCTTTAACTTTGGGGGTCTGGTATTTTGTCTCAGCAATGAGAGAAAAGTAACTAAGATATTTATCATAGTTTAACATGTTCCCACCAGTTTGAACCACTTGACTATCCCATTGGCCAGATTGTTACCACCCAAGGTGACTGTCCCATGCCTCCTGATGGAACAGTCATGCATGTACCACTAGTGGTACAAGCCACCCAACGTAACAGTCATGCATATATGGCTCTGTTGTGAATATGTTAAAAAGGTAACACAAAAGCTTGGCATCAAAATAGTATCAAGAAAGAACGTTATGGCACTGATTAGAAATAGGCACTTAAGTTCTCCCTCTATAAAATTTTATTTTTCACTCCTGAGATTACAAAAACCAAAGCTCTCAAATCTACAATTAGTCTTATATTTATGTATTTTGGACATGCTTAAAACACATTTATTTATATCTGGATATTTCATTCAACTTATGACAAAATTAAACGACCTTCCCCTTTCTCAGATTTCTATTGCCAGGCAATCATTATTCTAGCATCTCAACTTTCAAATGAGTATTTATCAGTTATGTTCAAAATAAACTGAAATTAACTCACTGATAAATCTTATCATCTCACCCTTTCTCTCTCAATCCTCATATGTAGAACAGGATCATTAGAAACAATGATCTTCATACTCTGATTTTTCTTCAGATTGTAAAAATCTTAGAAACACTGATCCCCTAACCTGAACTCTCATGACTTCCTTTTCTGTCTGCACATTTGCCTCATTCTAGACATTCCAACAGAGAAAGTCCCAAACACTGAGTTAAGTGTTCCCCTCTTGAACTATATCAGCCCCTCTTTCCAACTTCTCATCCTCACATTCAGTCCACCCTGAGCCCCAAACTCACACTTCCCACACACTGTCCAGCTACATACCACATCCTCACCCTTAGGACACCTCACCTGTCTGGCCCTACCTTGACCCTGTGCTCAATAGCTTTCTTGAGGACACACCTTAGCCTGAGAGAGCCAGCTCCACAAGAATCATCGCTCTCACCCATAGCCTACTTCGCTATTCTCTGTCCCAGACTACTTGGTATTATCTTTACCTTTTTCTGGTTGCTCATCATTTTTTAATCGGTACATTTTACCTTTTCTACTGTGTGTGTGTGTGTGTGTGTGTGTGTGCACGCATGTATGTGTATGTGTGTAAACATACATCTCATAGCACCTTATGCAGCATGCACAGGAACCTAAACAATTCTTTTTTCATATAATCCAATCTACACCTGCAATCCTGACCTTTCACTCATCTGTTTAATCTCATACTCTTCCTTGCCTGGAAGAACAAAGGTGTTAAAAAAGAGTTTAACAAAATAGATCTCCTTAAATGGCTGCCTGGCAAGCAGAAGGTCCTGAGTTTAATTCCCGGTACCAAAAAAAAAAAAAAATAGGCCTCCTGATTTCTACACAAGTGAAATACCAGCACAAATAATAGCCAAGAGTTATATAGAAGTCAATCTACTTAATGTTGAACTTAAATTAATTTAATATGGAAATAAATGGAAAAGAGGTTATAGGAAAAGAACCTCTTCTTTTGGACATGGAGAACACACAGGAAAAAAAGTTTTAAAGCAGAAAAAGGAATAGAATTTGGAAAATGTGCATCTTTGGATACATAAGACAGGAAACAAAGTATATTCATGGGGCAGCTAACTGAATAAGGGTATCACCACTTAATTGAACACTAACAATGTGATAAGAAGTGGACTTCTCATTTCTTTATGAAAGACCTTAGGGCACACTAAACGTACCCTCAACTGCATAGCAACTGTGGAGCATGCTACAATTTATCTATAAAGGGCAAGCAACAGAACCTAATATTCACTTACTTAAATCTCTCAAAAAGCTCAATAATAGCATTTGTCTACTGAGGAAAGGAGATTTTGGGCAAATGGGGATGAAGAGGCTTCTACCCTTTCCCAGGTTGCATAGACTGTAAGAATGTGGTAAAGAAGGAGGCTGGGCAGACAACCATCTGTTAAGTGTAGGCACAAGGCACATTCACCAGTGGCTTCTTATCAAGTTCAAAGCCTGAGGAGGAACTAATGCTTCCAGACTAAAAGTGCGTATGTCTTTACCCAAACTGAGGTTTTCTGGTGGAAAGGAACGAACTATGCAGGTGTCATTGCTGAAACACTGTGGACCCCTCCTTTTGTTATGCATCCTAGGCTAGCCACAAACTAAATAAGCAACATGCCTGCTACAGAGTGGATGGGGTTCTGCCATGGCACCTGCATTCAGGAGGGTGCTCACCCCATGGGAAAGACCGTCCAGCTGCCAACAGCCTAAGATCATACAGGAAAACCTGGATATTCACCTGAGTCCCTACAGTATTTATGATTTATGGATCCAACACAAGCCCTACCAAAACTCAGAAAAAAACATAAAGAATATAGAGAAATCTGCTTTTATGTAGGTTTCTTTTTTTGATTATGAGGCAGTTGTTACCAGAAATGCCACTGAAAGACTTCTTGAGAAATATATGGTAATTCAGAAACTCAAATCAGTCTGTAAAATTTGCTGCAACTGAAAGAAACCAAGTGAACATTGGATATATTCCAAATTAGAATTTTATTTGTGAATTAAAGAGAAAGCTGAGGGCCACCAATTACTAAATAAACAACTGAGTAGATTAAAGCAATGCAAGAAATTAGTCCCTCATTCAAGTGTAAATCCTATATACCTTATATGTACAAAAAAAATTTTTGCATCAAAGGTGCAAGATCAGAAACACTGCTTTAAAAAACAGCCAGGGTGCAAAGATCAGAAACAGCCAAAGGTGCAAGATCAGAAACACTGCTTTAAAAAACAGCCAAGATCCTTATGTCCTCTATTTCTAGCCAACCTGATAGCAATGGCTTCTCAGGTGAACTTCAACTGAGAGCTACCAGGAGATTCAAGCTACAGAATCTGAGGCAAGGATGCAGGAGGCACTGATAGGAACACCTGGTACACAGTAACCTTTGAGTCGATGTCCAAGAGGGCAGAAGTCATGCAAGAGTTTGGAAGGGAGGAGGTCAGTTTCAGGTCTACATAGGATGAAAAAAACGTACCAAGAACTAAACGCTTGATGACTTAATGAAGAATAATACTTTTATAAGAATAGTAACAGCACAGTCTTCCCTTTCTCTACTATTACCTTTGAAACAGTGATCCATGTGTATTCAGAACATAGGTTTGTATCTTTAAATGAGTGCAGCAGACTCTCTACGGAACATCAACCACCTTCCTTCATGTCCCCCAAATACCTTGCAGAGCTTGCTGATATGATTTTCTTTACTCATTACCAATGCGTGTGTGTGTGTGTGTGTGTGTGTGACAGAGAGACACAAAGAGAGAAGAAGGGAGGGAGGGAGAGACAGAGACAGAGAGACAGAGACAGAGAGACAGAGAGAGAGAAGAGAGAGAGACAGAGAGAAACAAAACAGGAAAACAACCTAGATACCACACTCTTTTGACTACTATGTAGTTTAATGGTCCCCATAGCCAGCTGTAGTGCCAAGCATGTTTCTGCTTTTCTGCAGCACAACTCAAGAGAAACAATGTTTTTAAACAGTATCATTTCACTGGGCATGGTGGAACACACCTGTAATCTCAGCATTCAGGAGGCTGAGGCAGAACGACTGCTGTGAGTTCAAGGCCAGCCTGAGCTACATACGTGAGTTCAAGGCCAGCCTGCACTACACAGCAAGACCCTGACTCAAAGTTAAAATAAAATACAATAAATTCAAGTCAATACAAGACAAGACAAGACAAGACAAGACAAGACAAGACAAGACAAGACAAAAATCACTGTCTAGTATGGTTACAAAAACACATTATGGAATGTAGCCATTCAATAGCCTTCCTTCCCCAACATCAATGCCAGGGGCTAGAGCAAGAAAAAAGGAAACCAAGGGATCAGAGTCTGAAACATTTTTCCTAATTAAAAAAAAATCTTTAATTTCTATGCCTTTTAATTCCCTCAGAAGTTTGCCACATGAACTTACCTCACAGAGTTCTGTGGAACTCTGACAAACTACCTCATAAATCAGTGGATAGCGACAGGGACATCTGGCTGGCCATGGGGGTGGGCAGGATCTGATAAGTACAGGTTTGCTCCACACAGGTTGACTGCTATACCTTGTATATGTTTTGAGTGTGTCCTCCAAGGGTTCATGTGCTAGAAGCTTGGTCCTTGGCATGGTGATGTTGAGAAATGGTGAATCATTTAAGATATGGGGCCTAGTGGAAAGTGATTAGGTACTGGGAATGCTGCCCTCAGAAAGAATTAATGCTAGTGCCATGGAGTGAGTTTTCATGAGAATGGACTGTCATAAAAGAAAAGGACTAGACTCTCCCTTCTCTATTTCTCCCTCTGATGTATGCTTCCACCATGACGCTATCTGATATGATGTGAAGCAGACAGGGTTCTCTCCCCAGAACTGGCACCACACTGTTTGGACCACCAGACTCCAAAACTATGAATTAATTAAATCTATTTGTTTAATAAAATAGCCTTGGATGTAAGAAAACAGAGGTAAAAAAGAACACAGGTAAAGAGATGGAAGGGGCCTGAATTGTCCTTGCAATATTCTATTTCTCAGCCTATTTAGATAGATGAGTGTTGATTATTTTTGTGCACCTGATTCATTTCATATAAAACAAAAAGTGAGAAAAACACAACATACATTCTAAAAATAATAGAAATCTGTCATGGTTGGCATGTACACATATGTGATCAAGAAGCAATGGGAGAAAATGCTGAAGATGGAGGTAGGCACAAGCACTTTGCACCAGGGAGACATGATCTAGGTAGCCTTAGAGCCCACAGGCCACAGAAGATAATTCAGCAATCCTGATACCCACTAGTAATTGCAATAGCATTTAGGAACTTTGGATTTTGCTGCACATCCCAGTCACTGTGGGTCTTTCAAAGTGATGCACCCATATCATGCAGAGTCAGCCTCATGGAAGAACCTTAGTATTACACTTTGATCCTTTTCAGGGATAGCCCTGCTGGCTTCCACCACACTGGCCTCAAAGGAATGTGTATTCATGCAAACACACACACATACACACTCATGGCAATACACATTGCTGCTGCAGCGCCCCCTTCCACATGTCAGGCTCCAGTACCTAAGCTCATGCTTCTACTCCAACAGACTGTTCTGGGGTCATTCCAGTTCCTGGAGGACATACCTCTGGTAGTCAAGGTTTCGAACGATGTGCTACATGGACAATCTCTGGGTAATTCAGGAGCTTATGTGGTATCCTTGATGACTAAGGGTCCTTGTGTTCCTGTCTTTCATCATGAAAGTCTGATCTCTCAGACTACATGAAGTCAAAATAAAACCTGGCCCTCAAACTTGTGTTCCTGCTTTCACAGGTCCTACATTCCTCATGTCTCCTATTCTGTTGGCTCCAGCCAGTTCTTCCACTTACATTCCTGATTCTTAGTATGGCTCTCTATCTCAGCAACTCTCAAACCACAGAATCACCTACAGAGCCTCTTAAAACAAGGATGGCTTGGCCCCAACCCTAGTTAGATTTGAAATCTGTACTGGGCCCAAGAATTTGTATTTCTAACAGATTTCCAGGCATTACTGCTGATTGTTAGAAAACCACCCTTGGAGAATCATTGCTCTACCTAGTGCTCACATGAACATTTAGTTTTGGTTCCTGCCCACCTCTCCCAGTCTCATCAAGACCATACTTGTAGCTTATCCTGGGACAGGGCCCCCACCCGGGCCCCTCATGAGAGATACAGAATGTCACAGATCCACAAACCAGCATCCCTGTATGCTCCTCTCGTCTCCTAACTAATGGTCAGATGATCAGTATATGCTAAACTAAATTCTTAATAAAAATTAGTAATTATTATCCTAACAAATTCATATAGTGTTTTACCTTTTACAAAAGCACTTTCATCCTCCTATTGCCTCACTTAAATATCACAAGTCCAAAAGTAGATACTACTATTCCTACTTTAAAGATAACAAGCTGAGGTCAGAAGTTATGGACTTACCTGAGATCACAGCATTTAACAAGTGGTTTGGGTATCTTTTCTTATGTCACTAAGATAATGTAATCCATTTATCACTTGAAAATTTTTGATACTTTCCTCAGCATTACTCATCACTATTTCAATGCTAAAAGATACAATAGCATTTAAGAAGGGGGCAAAACAGTATGTGAAAATTCAGTACACATGCTCAATAAATGTTGATTAAATCAGTCTTACTCCGCTATGAACACCAACAGCACCAAAGTAATGTTTTTGGCTCAGCAGTTTCAATAACAAAGCTGAACACACCGCAAAATGTCTTAAAATACTGGATAGAAAGTGGCAACCAATGGGTAAGATTTTTGCCCCACAAGTTTTTCATTTTTGGTCTTTTGCTTTCATTTGAATTAGCTGCCAGCACGTACAAATTGGAAGCTCTCACATACAGATCTGGATGAGGAGCTCTCTTGAACTTGAAGGAATCTGGAAATGCTGGAATCACATTCTTGAAGCCCTAGCTGACTGGAGCTGACCCTGTGCAGAACCGGGACAACCTCCCCAAGCCTCCAGCTCCGTACCATCTCCCTGGGTCTACAGGCATTCACAGGCCTTCTGTTCTGGATCTTGTACTGATATAGCTAGAATGGATCGATAACAAACAGGAAAAGTATAATAAATTTCCCCAAGTCTACCAAATTATAACTTCAGAGTGATTGTTTGGCTGCTTAGGGACTACTGAGAAAGAACAGAAAATCACTAGCCCCACAGTAAAGAGACTGCGCACCTGATTCTTGCTGCCTCTCTTCTGGAAAGTCAGTGATAAACTGTTCTATTCTTTTAAACATTTTATATGCATGCACTTTTAAAAGTTTTTAATATACACATATGTATATATAGATACAGTAAGTATGGAAGCTACTGCTCATCGTATTGCTACTAAGGATCTGTGCTTTGGAGGAGGAAAAGGAGGAGGTGGAGGCAGAGGCTGAGGCACAGCTAGTGGCACATTCTGATGAAAACCATCATTCACGATATATTCTTCAAACACACAAAAAAGCACACAATGGATAGAAATGATGACTATATTTTCTTCAGAGATGGGATACACTACACAAAATTACAGAAAAATTACAAACTCTATAGGGTACCATACTGAGTGACTAAAACTTTCATGTAAGTCTATCTGCAAGAGTAAAATTTATTTTCTAAGACAGAAAAAAAAAAAAAAAGGAAAAAAGAAGTCAAACCAATTCATTCCTACCCATGGCCCTGAAAAAAAAAAAGTGAGATATAAAACCACTATACTGTAATCATCTGCTCTTTTTTCCTATTTGCCTTTTCAGGATAGCCAAAAGGAAAAGCTATCACTGGTATCTTCACAGCCAAAAAGAAAGACTGTCACTGGGCACACCTAGAATCTGGGGAGCCTAAGTAAGCAGAGGGTTTGATTCAAGGTACGTTCCAAAAAAGAGACACTGCCAAAGTTTGAAACTAAGACTTTCATCCCAACACAATGGTTACAGAGGTGATATAATTTTATCATGGAATGTGCCCAAGTGAATAATACAAAGTAGAACTATCCCAAAAATTTATGAAAGTAAAAAAGTCTGAAATTTCTGCTTATTCCCATCATCAGATGTACATAAAATCACAATCACTCTAGTTAGTGTCTTAACATGAAAATAAATTTTACACAAATGTTAACTCCAATTTCCTCCAGCTAGAGATGACAAGAAATTTATTGCAAATATATATTATTTTAATAATGGAGAGAAAACTCAATAAGATATTATGTACACATTTATCTTAGACACTAAATTCCTAAATGTAAGTATCTATTGGCAGGCCTGAAGCTCACCAAAAAAAAAAAAAAATTTATGGAAGATAAAATCTTTTAAATTTTCCATTAAACTAATATAAGGGTTGGATAATGCTCTTGAACTAAGAAGCAAATTCTAATTAAACATTCTAAACCAAGGCCATGCCAAAGGCAGAAAGAATTAAAAGAAGGAACAATATGGCTTTATTATTTTCTCTTAACACTGTTACAGGAAAATCACAGCCTTAAGAAAATAAGGGATACAGCCTGCCTCCTAGTATCTCAGGAAAATAAGCAAACTCTGGGGTGGGTAAACATAAGTCTATCCTGTCTAACATAAGGTTATTTGATAATTTCTTAATATTTATTCCTTAAATTTTCTTAAAAAATAAAATAGCTTTCCAGTCAATTTATTTGTTAACAGAATTAGTAAATAAAGATGCTAACTCTCACCTGTTTACTAAGCAAAAACTATCAGAAAGAATACAAATCAAATATATTTTAGTAACGACACACATAGAAACCCGCTGACATTGGAGAACACTGTACTTAATGCTCTCAAATACCACTTACTGACTTTCATGAGACTTTAAAGCACTATATACTGAACATATGTAAAATCTTTCTTTCCTCCATAACTTTTTTCAGAATTCCACATCCTAGACTTCAAATTTCTATATTATAATTGAAAAACAAAAGCACACAGTATTTAGGGACAAAAGCAAGAAGTTTGATGTGCTTTCCCTTTTTCAAAGTCCAGTTCAATTAAAACAAAAGAACTAAAAATTATATACTAAGGAAAACAAATGCTTTCTCCACCATACCAGAGAAACAGAAAAGCTGGAACCCATGACTAGAACGATAGAAGTAAAAATTGAAGAAATGAAAAAAGTCAGATTCAAGCAAGTTTCGTCCTGTTGGCCATGCTAAATCCTTCCACTCAGTGTTTTCCCCAGGCAGACAGTGTAGAATGTGGGGGAACTCTCAAGTAATCACAAGTTTCACACACTGAGCAGAGCAGAGCTCTGAGAGTCTCCTACACAGGCCAGATAAGCATAGCGAGTTCTGACATGTACGTCAGGAGTGGGTGTCGGGACATGGGAACTTGAAGGAATGATTTTCTCTTCCTCAGATCCAAATACCAAAGTGTACTAAGACCCAGGAATGCGGATACAACTCTAAGTAAAAGGTAAAAGAGAACCAAGCCAGCACAGAAAGCTCCCTTATATGCTTACCTGATGAATTCATTCTCGTTCCTTTATTCCTTATTTTCCTACATATTTAAGAAAATGTTTTACATAAGTGCTCAACTTAAACTGACTAGTAAAACAAAGGAGGTATTTGCCACACAGCCACGCTATCCCATTAGCAAAATTAAGATGGTAATATTCATTTCAACAGTCACTGTAGAAAGTGAATTAGAAAATATGTGTAAAACAGATTTTGCAGCATTCCACACACATTAGACAGATGCCCACAAAACAGCAGCTGTTAGTACTGTACAAATTTTAATAACCAAAGTTCAGTATTCAGAATTTTCTAGCACTTCATATTCACATCAGTCTTACTTTAGATAACAGAGGCAAAGCCCCTGCCCTGACACTGCCCACTGCAAATGTGCTGTCTGTTCAATAATGTTTTCCATTAAAATTTCTTTTGGAAATATAAGTCATACAAATCATAGCCATTAGTCAATCCAATGGGACACATAAGCTTTGTTAATAAGCAGTCTACTTAAAGTTTAATTACAATATAAAAGTCTGTTAATAGGTTTTCAAATGACCAGGCCATGTGATCATGCAGATTTATTACACATTCATTTCTTCAACTATTTTTCCTAATAGATGCAGAATCTTTTTTTCACCTAATTTTCCTCATGGTTGAATATTTAGATGACATTAGGAGATGTGTAGCTAAGTATTCTTAGCTATGATATGAAAGTTTCAGCATGGTTGACCACTCTGAGAAATCCTTCACTGAGAAATTATGCTCCTATGACAGCAACACTGATCCCTTAATTTGATTGCATCACCCTTGTTCAAGGAGTAAAACTGCTTGGTAAAAGTAGAGAAATAACTTTAAAGTCATACATATAAATCAAAAAATATAACATCAATTTTATTTTCACGAGAACCAAAAAAAAAATGTTATATGGAGCTATGCTTTAATCATAGATCTCAGTACTTAACTCAGATTATTCATGAGTATATTAGCCTTTGCTACCTGTTTTTTTTTTTTTTT
>RJWT010054148.1:0-10325 GCA_004365215.1 Cuniculus paca | reverse complement strand
ACGCACCCCCTCCAGATGCCGGAAGATGACAGCAGGCCTGGGGGAGGAAGGCTGCGGCTAACCCCGTCATGTACGGAGGGAGCCCGCTCACCTCAGTCTTTAGAGGAAGCACACTCTTCTCCTACTTGCTCTGTCAGCAGCTGCACCCAGTTCCCTGAGCCCCATTTCCCCTGCTCACCCCACGGTAGCTCTTTTCCTCCCATCTTCCATTTCCTTCTGCCTCGGTCCTCGTGTTGACTGAATGTACTCTGGCAGAAGTCACCACAGGCCTCTTTGGGGTCAAACCCAATGGATGCTGTTTTGGCCTCAGCTAACTCAACTTTTCAACAGTTTGGCGTAGTTCACCACCTCTTCTTGGAACCTTTCCATCTTCCTAAGATCTAAGTCTACGCTACTTTGTGTCCCTTTCATTGGATCTTCCTTTTCAGTTTGTGATTTTTTTTTTAAATTAACTTTATTGGTATGCATTTTCTTTAAAAAAAAAACAGAAAAAAGGATAGAAATACAGAATTTCAAAAAAATAGTAAGAAATGAACACTGATTAATATATTGCATTTTGTATCTTAGAAGTAGTTGTTTAAGTTATAAGGTTAAGGCACAAAAAAATGAAAATGATCAAACAATCGAACAATGAAAGCACAAACTGTTCTTTTGAATGAACTAACAGAGATTAGTAGTATAGCCATCTATCTTGTATATATATATACATACATACACATATATATGTATACCTGTATACGCATCGTCCTTTTCCTTCTTCCTTTGCTCCTTTCCCTATCGCAGTTGTTCTTTCCTTTTGAGCACTTTCCTTCCCTTTCATCATCACAATATCTATTGTTGTGATAGGTTTTTGCCCACACAAACCTGCCAAGTCATCACAGCAGAGCTCCAACATGGAGAGGTGATCACAAAAAGACACCTTATCAGACTTCTTCTTCCGGTCTCCAAAACCTAAAATAAAATTCCTGTCTCTCCTTCCCATGTGCACCAATGGCCCCCAACCCCTAGATAAAACATCACTCCTGCTTCACCATCACCAGCTACTTTAGCATCACCCCAGCAAGAGTTAGTAAGAGCAGCTTCATCCCTTCGTTAGAGCAGAGAGCCCCCGCACCTCTTTGCAGCTCCCCCGACTCCCGCGCCCTCATTAAAGGCCTTTCTATACTTTGTCTCTTTTTATTCTTTCTGAGCCCCCTCAGATTAAGTCCTAAAAATACTCAATCAGTTATTGTTGGTACACTTTTGATGTACATAATGATCACATCTGTCATAGAAAATGTGTACCTGTACATAATATATTTAAATTCTTCTTTTCCCATTCCTCTCTCTTCCCTTCAATCCTTCCCCTCTCCCTTTACAAACTTTGTTTCTATTATTCTCTTGCCATTCATTTTTTAAAACCCCCAGTCCCACCCTTGCCTCCCTTACCCCTTTCCCTGTTCCCCTTCCCATCTGAACAAATTCTTCCTACTTCCCTGTAGCTAGCCTCCACTTTGGTCCTCTGAGTTTTTCACACATGTGATATTTAAATGTGTGATCATTTTGTGTGACATTATGTTCTCAAGGTACTTCCATTTGCAAGTTTCAAGTTTACAAGTTTCATTAACAAGTTTTGAGTTTATCCTTTATTTGATGTTCCTCTTCTACATGAAATCCCCATGTAAGAATTCCTTGGACCTCTACCCTGGGGTTTTATTTCCCTCTTTAACGGATCTCGTCATTCTTTTGACTTCCAGTAGCAGAACTGGACCAACGCCAGCATTTGTTCACTGTGGTCCTCTGCCCTTCCCTAACTCAGTGGGTGTACTCAAGTTCCTGTTTGACACCACCCGTGGGCAGCTCAAACGTACATGGCCAAAGTGAACCTTTGCTCCTTCTTCTCCACCCTCATCACACCAGCAAGTGGGAGCACCTCGCGTTCCTCTTGTGCGGTAGCTGTCCCAGCAGCATGACGCCAGGACCACCAAGTGGAGTTCCAGCAGGTCCCCTGCAGAGGGAAGGCGTCCGAGATCCAGTCTACACGTCCGTCAATGTACTGCATGCCCTGAAGTAGAGCTACTTGTATTTGCCTAGATGAAGGACATTTTCCTTTGTCAAAGGTGACACTTGTCCAACAAGCTGAGTGCTCAGGGATTGGAATTGCCCAGGAAGTCGCCATTTCTACCTTAACAAGGATCCGTTCAGGTGAGCTATGGGGCTACCATTCGCCTCGCTACCGAGGATAGAAGCCTGGGGTCTTCATTGGCATCTGCTACATTCACGGCCAAGCCGTATTGATTCTCCATGACCACCATGCAGTCATATACACCTCTATCCAACTGTGTCTTTCACTTTCCCCTTTGATCCATTCTTTGCAAAGTAGCCAAATTAACTGTTCAATTGTTTGTCTTTGAACCTCTCCCTCTGCCCTGCCTAAAGTCTTTGAATCACTCCCCATTATCCATGGAACTAAATTCAGTGACCTCAACTCTCAGACCTCCATAATCTGGACTCGCCTTACCTCCCCATCCTCCTCATTTATAGTCCTTTCCTCCTCTGTTCCCCTTCCCTACCACACACCTTTTGTCGATTCCCAGAACCCCCCAGCCTATTTCCTACCTCGGGACCGCAGACCTTGCTTTCCCCTGCCTGGAACATTCTGGCCCCACACTTCACAGGGCTGGGGCCCCTTCTCCTTGAGAGCTCACTTCCAGTGCTGCCCTCTCACTAGCAGTCTAACGCGGGTCGCTCTTGTAATGCTTCATTCTGGCGCTTTGTGTATTTATCTCATAGAACCCAAAGCCATCGCTAGTTAGTGCGTTTGTCAATTTATTATCCGATTTCCACATAGACTACAAATTCCTGAGGGCAGAGGCCTCTCCCGGCTCATGTCCCATCAGGACTGCTGGACTGACACGTTCTGAATCCTAACAAGCACTTAGCTTGTACTTGTTGAATGAAAGTCTAATTTGAAAGATAAAGACGTTATCCAAGTCAGATAGTGCTCGGGTAGTTCCAAGTGAGAGAGGCAAGTGCAGAAAGTCAGGAGATAGAGCTCACAGCTGTTTAAGGAGGGCCACTGCCAGTCCAGGCAGGTGTGTGAGAAGGTTTACATGCGAATCGGAGCGGGAGCGTGATCTAAAATGAGCAGGCGGGGCTGTTATGTCTCCCACCAAACTGGACAGAGGAAATCTGAAAGAGGCGCGAGCGTGGCCTTCCTTGAGTTAAGCAGCTCCACACAGCGGATGCAGCGAGCATCTTCCCGCCGTCCCCTCGGTTGGCCTTTGCTACGACTGCAAAATCCGAATAGGGGACAGCACGAGAGGTGTGATTAACAGCTGGAAATTCAAGTCATTTATTTTGATGTTCAATTTTCTCTTGGATTATGCATTTTTCCCTTGAATTTTATTTCTGATTAGGACAGTTATAAATTTAATATCAGATACGCTATTAGTATCTTAGCAGTGGATCTCAAGCAGGACCATTAACATCTCTGAAACTTGGCCGCCTTGTTTGTAGGTCAATAAGGAGGAGCTATTGATGGTACCACAGCGATCTGGGGAACAGTGGTTTACCAGTGTGTATTTCACTTTTCCAAAACAAAGTGAGTCTTCTGTATGCTATGGACCATTATGTAAAAGGAGGAATATGAGAAATAGAGGTATTTGCCTGGATTGGTGTGGAACAACTCTGGGAAAACACACAAGAAATCAGTGGCAGTAATCACCTTTGTGATGAGGCTCTAGATGGCAGGGATGGGGTGGGAGAAAGGACTTCACAGGTGCCAACATTTCCTGCCCATCTCCCTCCTCCGTCTCTGTCTTTCTCCTTACTAATAATCCATGTAATAATATATCACTGCTCTCCGTGACTCCATCCTGGACTCAGAGCTGAGTTCTACTTCCCAGAAAAGGTAGAGATCATCTCAGACACATTTATCCGTTTTATACCAATTTCCTTATCACCTGATTTGGCATTCAACTTGACTTTCTTTTCTGCCATTTCAGAGAATAGACTCTCTCTCTCTCTCTCTCTCTCTCTCTCGCTCTCTCTCTCTCTCTCTCTCTGTGTGTCCTCCCTTTCCCTCTGCTTTCTTGGCAGGATTGAAATGTCTCATTCTTCCTATGCTTGAAACTTCTCCCTGTTTGTGACCTTTTCAGCTGCCATTTCCTGTCTTTTCCTGCTTTACGCCTGTTTGTTAGAAGCCCCCTATTCTCTTTCTCTACTTCATCATTAACTATCATCAAATAACACCCTAACTTACTGGGCTTGGTTTCCTCCCCTCCCCTGCCCCTGTGTGCCCCAAGTTCACCAAAGATGTGCTTTGTAATGAAGCCCGGAGAACACTATTCCATCTTCATCTTATTTGACCTCTGCCCAATGTCCTGAGAATGAAACCTGCTTCCCCACAGTTTTTTTTTTTTTTTTGTGGCACTGGGGATTGAACTCACAACCTCGCACTTGCCAGGCAGGCGCTTAGGCTGCTGAGCTAGATCCCTGGCCCTTCCCCACAGTTTTTTTCCACGGCTTCCCTAAAGCTCTCCTTCCCCTCATCTTCCCTGAGTTGTTGTCATAGAAACCTTGGCGTGCCTCTACTGGGCAGTCACCCATGGAAATGAACAAGATGATCTTCTCCAGTTGGCCTTAGTATCCTGAGGGTAGGAATCGTATGGTGTGGTCTTTCAATCTTTAGTGTCTAGGACAGTGTGATAATCAGTAAGTATTGGTTAACTGAATATTGAATCAATGGCAAGGTTTCTTCTATAGCTTTAGCTTGGATTTTATGCCTTTGTTTCATTACTGGAAATTGATCCCAAAGCTTCATGCCTGGTAGGAAAGTGGTCTCTCGCTGAGCTGCACCTCAGCCTTATTACTCTGGTTTTAACATGAATCGAGAGGAATCCTCATTTCTGCTAGTACCACACTCCCCCTTTCCATTGGCGCAGCTCCTTGAAGGTGTCCCAGCCTCTCTGGTGTGGCCAGGGGGTGGCGCTCAGGGTAATGAGACCAAGGATGGAAGATCATGTGGCACCTCAGATGGCTCTGGAGGAAGGAGGGGTACCCTTCCCTCCTGCTGTTTCCTCAGTTAAAGTGAGTGGCTGCAGCTGCACCAGCCCTTTCACAACCATGAGAACAGGAGGTAGAGCCGCAAGCAAGTCCCCTTATTTTTATAGGGTATATGGTATGGATGTCTGTCCCCTCCCAAATTCTTGAAATATAATTATCATGGAACCAAGTTAAGAGATGGGACCTTTGAGAGGATAATACCATGAAGCACGAAGAGTCAACCCTCATGAGTGGGCTAAAGCTGTTATAGAGGGAGTGAGCTTGTTACATAGGAATGGGCTCCTAATAAATGTCTGACCCCTGTTCATGCTCTCTTTCATCCTGTCTTTTCCTTCCTGCCTTGGGCTGATAGGGCAAGAAGAACCTCACCAGATACCAGCACCTCAGTCTCAGGCCATCCCCTCCGGGAAAGATGAGACAGTGAGTTTCTGCTCGTTAGAATCCCCAGGCAGCGGCATTTTATTACAGCAGTGCGGGACAGACTATGACCGTGTAACAGGTCTCCCTGGACTTGTGAAAGGTAAGGTAGCTCCATATCCTGTTAACTCATTCTGGATGTCTCTCTGCTTCTTGCAGCTCACCTTAACTTACACACACCCTACCATAAAGGCTTTTATATTAGTTTAACAAACCCTTGTTAGGGAGAGGGGAGTCTTTGGTTCTCACATCCACTTACTCCACCCAGAAAACGAGGGACAGCAGGGTGGATTTGGGTCAGACCCAGAGGAGAGATGATCAGTAACGTGTTTGAAGCAGAACAGGTTTGTCCAGAGATGCAGGCTTTTGTGATAGGGGAGGAAGACTTCAGAAGTCAGAGCCATGGGGCTGTGATCCGGGACCCAGAGTTGAAAGTGACAAGATTAAATCTACAGCAGATGACTCCAAGGGACCGGGTTAAGTAGGCCAAGTCGCTCAGTCCAACGTCGCTGTCTTCTTTTAAATCTAAAATTGGATTTTTTGCAAGTTGATAATTACAAATGAAGTTCAGTTACAAAACAGGTCATTTCATCCCCCCAGGGGCTTGTCTCCCAGGCTAAGGAGTGTGTCTGTTTGATTATGGGAGCCACAAGTACTGCATGGAGCAAACACCACCGGCCTGAAAGGGAAAGACCCCAACAGGTAGTGCTGTGTGCAGCCTTGGTAACGTGCATGTTTTAATGCCTGGAAAAGCCTGCAGTTGACTTCTCCTTAGTGGCATTCAAACTGTGTTGCAGCCTTAATCTTAAACAATGTTTTGAAATAATTTGAATACCTGAATGTATGTGAAAGAGTCCAGACTCATGTATTTACAGTGCAGAGTTTGATAAGCCAAAGTTGTTCCCATGTAGGCATGCATTGATTTAAGCACAGGCCTGACCCGTGGAATTCCCTTGTAAACTGACAGCCATGAGAAAACCCACTCGCTGCAGAGCTCTCCTCCTGAAAATAGAGCAGGCGCCGTGCCCTTTCTCACAGTCCTCTTGGCTGTGGGGAACAAGAATGCTCTTTGTCAAGGATACCCAGGAGGAGCATGCTGGAGCTCAGCTTTCTCATGGTGTACTCAAATAAAAAGGAATGGAGATAATTTAATTTGAAGTACGTCCAAGAGTTCCTTGTATCATCCCTGGACTGCGCCGTGTAAGATAGTAAGAAATCCAACATGGAGAAAGTCAGAAGAATGTCTCATATCCTGAAAATGTCCACGGAAACAGCTCGCTGTGGTTTTTCTTTTATCCCTCTTTTCTGAAATAAAATGTCTGATCACTTGGTCTCCTGAATCAAAGGAACAATATAAGATGACTATCAGACTGTACTCTCGGCTGTGTATCTAAACACACCAAAAGCAGTTTTTTCAGGAGTTCTCAGACTTAACTTCCTGCCAGACACAGTGATCGAGTCATGTATCCAAAAGGGGTCTTAGCTGGAAAAAGGGGACCTGGGTCACCACACATGCAGGCCAAACCTGCTCTGGGACCTACAAAGTCTCCCTCCAAGGAGTTTATCCCTGCTCTTGGCTTTGATCTAATGTGGTATTATACTTGGAGACAGCACATAGTAGGCGCTCAGCTAAGCAGGGATATTGAAGAGTATGTGAAGTTTTTAGTTTCAATGAAAGTTTTTCATTAAAACCTTTTTACTAGATTATCTGGAATAAAATGTTTTGTGTTTTATTTTTCACTTTGCACTTGGACCATCAACCTATATACTCACCAGTTATACTCACAGCCATCTTTAATTCAATGCTAAAGTCAGAATATTATTTTTAAATGAACACATTAAGTATGGTAAATTTTGCTGAATGTGATTTCCACGTTATCTGTAGATCAAAAGGGTAAAAGGCACAAGGTCTGCAGTCAGAATGCCTAAAACCAAATCTTAGATATGCTTCTAAGGGAAGCATTCGGGAAAGGTACTTTACCTTACTCGCTGTACTGGTTTCTTTGTTTGCAATAAATAGAGATGGACATACTAACACCTACTGATAGATAGCAACTACTCAATGAGTATGATTATATATAGCAGAAAACATCAAAGATGCAGATTGAAAATTCCACTGCTATACGCATAAAGGAAATTCCACAGTGTTGCAGTGTGAATGAACCTTGAAGCTATGGAGTTAGTCTAATTCAATCTTGAACAACTCTGTAGAACCAAGTAGGTTCAATGTCTTTAGCTGTGTCTTGTCAAATAGCCTGATAATTTATTTGACCTGCTGCAAAGACATTACAGATGTGATTAAAAAGTAACAAACTAAAAGAACTATGCCAAGATGTACTCTTCACTAAAATGTTGGCCTTCAAAGCTTTACCTCAAAAGATGTTTCTAGACACTTATTTGAATGCTACAGAGTTGCTGAAAATGTTGTTGGTTGCTCAGTTTGGGAAAGGCTCTCAGTAACAGTTTGTTGATCCAATCCACTAGAGGCTACTAGCAAAAATTAATCCATTTTAGTTTCCCAGCACACCTGACACTGATGTGTGACTACTGCCCCCAAACTGTCATCATTAGCCTTAAAAAGAACTGTTAACTCTAACAGAAGTCTAAAGGGTCAGCAGCTGGCTCTGAAGTCAATGCGCGAATGTGTCCTTGTCCGTGCATCCATAATTATGAGCCTCACTGCATCAAAGGTGCTTTTGCTTTGGCTCCACTGGCAGTGAGTTATTTCCTCAAGTGATTGTTTTGGTGGGGAAAATGTGTGAATTCCAGCCTGTGTTTAAGCTCTGCAAATTACTTTACAGATGCACCTCAGAGTTGGTCCAATCCGTGAAGACACACTGGTGGAGAGAGCCGGGGAGACTGTGGTGAGCACACTGCTTTGTCACTGTGTTGGGAAATGAGCCCAGGGCCTTCACACTGAAGCAGATCCCTTCTCTTTTTCATATTTCCTTTAAATTTTGAGACAGAGTCTTGCTAGTTTGCTTGACCTTGCCATTCTTCTGCCTCAGCCTCTCAAAATGCTGGGATTACAAGTTTGTTTTTGTTTTATTTAATAGAAATGACATTTTAGATTTTGGTGAAGCAGGGATTATTTAAATTTATTATCACTTAATTTTTTTTTTAAGATCCCTGTAGCATCATCGGCTGGGGCTGCGGTATCAAGGTGTCACACATTAGATAGCTTAAGACCACAAATGTGTGTGATCTCACAGTTCCAGGCACTAACAGACTAAACTCCAAGGCTTGCAAGGGCCCGACCTCCCCAAGGCCTGCAGGGAAGGACAGCTCCTTGCCTCTCCCTGCCTCCGCATGGTTTGCGGGCCTCTTTCTCACTCCATGGTTGGTAGACGTCTCCCTTGACCTCCACCTCATTCTCCTGACAGTCACCCTGTGGGCCCCGCTCAAGGATCCCCCCTCTTCTTTCAAGGTCACCAGTCACAGTCAGTTAAGTGTCCTCCCTGGTTTGAGAAATCCAATGGGATCACCCAGGTTCGACGCCCCATTCACTTTTGAGAACTTTGGGAGCTTGAACCCGGCTGCAGTGGAGACATTAACGTCATGGCCCTTGTGGGGACTGGGAAACACTCCAACTCGGGGATTTTTTTAAGGTGCGCTGTCAGGACAGCCCTGCTTCTACCAGTGTCCAGTATAAAGCTGGTATCCAAAAAGAGCAGTGACTCTAACAGGCACCAAATGCAATGGGGAGAAACAGTGTGACCCATTCCTTATCCTCAGAGAGAGCGGTCGCTGCAGCTCAGCCCAGCCCAGCCCTCTGCGAAGTTAGGCAAAGGCGCTCCTCCCCCACAACACACTGCACTGACAGCACCAAAAGTCATCGTGGTGGACGAAGTCCCCAGGATGCACAGTGACATCGAGTGACATGGTGCACGACCTAGACAGCCACCACACTGTCTCTCCCTACAAACAGACGCAGCCACAGTGACGGCTACATTCCCCACCATTTAAAAGGTCATTTTTCCTGCTCGTGGAGCATGAGTCGTTTCCTTATCTTCATTTTACCTTCAAGTAGAATTTCACCCTTAGGAAGAAAATGCTTGAAAAGAAATCTTATTCCTTAAATAAAATAAAACATTCTCTAGTCCGGGACATTGTGCAACGTCTTTTCAGTGGAGAAGGCCCTCGGCCAGAGGAACTGAGAGAAACAGTCACCGGAAACGCTGATGCTGGAGAGTACCCGGGCACGTGTTTACGCTGCCTTTGTTGTATTTAGAGTAGCTGGGCCGGCGCAGGATAATCCGCAAGAACAGAGTAAAGAAAAGGCCGGAGACAAGTGCAGCGAGAGGCCTCATAATGCTTTGAGCCCTTCTCCTGTGTGCCTGCACGCACCCCAGCTTGTCTGCAGCCGTGAACCCCCAGCCAGGCCTGGCTGCAAGCTTCCTTAGGCCCACGGAGGCTTCTGACCGCCTCCCCGGGAGGAGCATGCGCACAATCTGCAGTTTCCCCAGTCCCGAGGCCCCAGACCCGCAGGGTGTCCTGAGTTCCCACGAGAAGCCCTGCACCCCCTCCATCTGCGTCACAGAGGGGTTTGCAAAGAGGAGACGCGGAGCTAACAGACCGGCTGCTTGAGAGTTCCCTGGCTGTGTCTGGCTTGCTCACCTCACTGTACCAGGAAGGAATGGGGAAGTGGGGGAGGGAAAGGAGCCCCGAGCCCCAGCCCCGGCCAGCTCCTTCCTGTTCCTCCAGTCCCGTCCCCCAGGGCTCCCTGAGCTCGTCCTCTCCAGGGAAACAGCAGCCGGGCCCTCCTCCGCCAGCCCTAGACATCTGCTTGGCTTGTCTATTTTCTGCTAAGGCAAGAGGACAGGAAGGAAGAATTTGTTTCCTGTAAATAGAGGGAGAGAAAA
>RJWT010054147.1:0-10335 GCA_004365215.1 Cuniculus paca | reverse complement strand
TAAGTGTGTTCAAAGTGAGTGAATTCAAAGTATGTTCAAAGTATTTTGATGGAGATTTGGAGCAATATGTCTTTACTCTAATAATTTTTATTTAAAATCACACTTTTTATTTATTTATCACACCTTTTAAATTCACAGCTGTGAAACAATCACCACAAAGTATGCTATAAACTTCCCTTGTTTGTATGTCCATTACTTCCACATGCCCATTAAATCCAAAAGTTTCTTCTGTCCTCTTTAGTAGAGTAGTAGTACTAGTAATAACATGAATGAACCTAGACAACATTACGGTAGACAAACTAAGCCAAACATAAGAAAAAAATAAAACTTTAAAAACCTTTAACAGAGCTGGGGATTTAGCTCAGTGGCCTAAATGCCTGCCTGGCAGACACGAGGTCCTGAGTTCAATCTCCGGTGCCACAAAAAAAAAAAAGTGTTTAAAAACCTTTAACAGCTGTATAGATGAGGTGTGTTTTATTGTGGGGTGAAGTTTAAAGTATTTTTCTTAATATTTTAAGCTGGGGTTTGTCTTTTAAAATACCATCTTATCATACAGTAATTCTGTACTGATTCCTTGTGAGACTTCTGACTCTTCTCACACCTGGGATATAGATTGGGATCGTTATGCTATTCCAACAAATAAATAACTTCTATTACTTTCGTTTTTAAAAGCAAAACCATTTGCTTTTATTATTTTTTCTGGCCTTCTATTGTCTCCTTATAAAATTTTTGATGGATTGATATAGTGATTTCGTTTCAGTTTTGATTTTTCCCAGAAATTCAATTTATGGTTCATCTTCCAGGTTTGAGATAAAGCTTTTTAAAATCTATAAATAATATATAATTTTTCCTCCAGTAAACAATCTTTATGTTTATCAATCACATTTGAAAATGTACTCTTATTTGTTAGTTGTGAATATAGCACAGCGACCTTGAATTTGACATTTTAAATATGCTGGCAAAGTCCCCAAGGGATAAAAAGACTATAATAAACAGGTAACAGGCATGTCAGCAGTTGTCATATTGAGCTGCTTTTTTGCGGAAGAGACCTTTAAATCCATTCCCATTACCACAAGCATGGGGCGCTGCATAACCTGACGTCAATACTGGCTCTATTGTTACAGCAAATTCATCATCATGCTTATAATCATATTTTGTGATAATTCTAGGCAGAAAAACTGCAGAGCTGTTCTTGTGCTATCTGGATGGAAACACTGCTGGAGTTGGTTGGATACATCTATAAATAATTTCTATCATTTTATTGAACAGCGAATATAACCTAACCATTTGTGAGATGGCAAATATCTGACCCACACATAAGCACGAGTCAGGCCTATTGTAGATGGTTTGGGTTTGAATATAGGAAACTGATTCAAGAAAATTGAGTTAAAAAACCAAAAACTGACAAAAATTTCTTATTAGCACAACATAACATTCTTCAAGAGCCATGACTCAAAACACTTCAAATTCCTGTGTAAAAACTTCTGAAAGTTGGAAAAACATTTTGACCCATAGAATTCTGATGCTGGGAAAAATCAAAGCAATTCCTGTCCACTCACAGAACATTGATGTAGAAATCCCCAAGGCTTCAAATCTCCCATACCACAATGTATCGGTCAGGGAAATAAAATTTATTCAAAGAAGGAAGGAATAAAATGTGAAGAGGCCTGGTAAAGTAAAAAGTGTAGGTAGTCACTTACACCACAGAAATTTACAAAAGAAAGCTGAGAAGAAGAGGAATAGTGCCCTTTGCCAGCAACCAAGACCCAGCATATTATTTGCATATTTATTTACTTATTTAATTTATTTGACAAAACTACTGTGTGAAGTCTTCTATTACAATCCAACATTGCGTCCTGAGAAATTTTTCCTGATAATTTACTGGAAGTAATCTCTTTATCCATCACACATAACTGTCATTTTACATGGCAGTTATTCAAGTTTTCGTGTCACTGCCCTCATGAAGACCCTTAAGAATCTGTAGCCCCATATACCTATCGAGAAATTCTGTTTGTAATAATAATTGTCTCTGTTTATTAAATCTCTGTCAGTCATTCCACACTAGCTTCTTCCCTTTATTTAATCAATTCCTTTAAATAGTATTGACAACTCTATGCAAAGTCACCCCCCTTTCCAACCAGAAAACAGACCTTCAAAGAGCTACCACTCAGTAATATGATTGATTTAAGGATTTAACTCTGGTTTGCCAAACCTAAAACTTATGCTTTTCTGATATTGCTTCATTGCTCTAATTCCAGAAAATTGCAGAGTTAGATGGTGACCTGAACATTATCATAAATATTTCCAGTGATAGGAGAGCACTTCTCAAATAGCCCCTTGGATTATAGAACACTCAGTTTCTTGGAAAGTAATTCCTTGTGATGATTCTCATAGGGTGTGAAGTCCTCTATTTGGGCATGCTTCAAAGTGACCATGGAGGAGAAATGTTCTTTCTTTAGCTACAAGCCTGTTTACTACAAGACTCCAGGAGGCTTCTTTCAGCTACTGCTGCTGCCCTGATACAAAAGAGGAAAAATGTTTATAAAAATCACTTAATAAAATGTGAGCCTAATTTACAAAGTAAAAATAAGTGTTACTACATATAGAGTTGTTGTGAAGATTAAATGAGCTTTTATACATAATCATTAGAATAATTCCAAGCGTATAGGAAGTACTAAATAAATACTATTTCATTAATAATAAACATTGTCAGAAGCATGAGTATTTGCAGAAGATAAAGTAAGAACTAAGGTATAGGCTTTTCCCTCAAAAGCTTTTTGTACTGTACTGTTATTCTGAGTTTTGCTGCCTTTATAAGAAATGGGATCACCCTTATACACACACTTTCTGAAGCTGACTTAAATTATACAACTGTGAAGCATATAGTCTTCATAGAAGGGTGAGCATAGGGTTCTTATGTGTTCTACCATGTTTCAGAGATAAGAAGAAAAAAATAAAATTTTCTGAGCTCTGTTATGATGACGAGGTATAAAACCAGACATTGATACTGATACCATGATCATTTCTTTTAAAGCTGCAACTTCCAATAGTAGCCATATGGCTACTATTAATATAATAATAAATATAAATTTTCATTATTAAAATTTTAAAATCAGCTCTATCTTGGTTACTTTTCTCTCATTGCTGGGACAAAATACCCAACACCCAAAATTAGGAAAGGGAAGGCTTATTTTTCACACTTACGGAGGTTTTGGTCCATACTTAGCTGGTTCCAGGGCAGGGTGGCGTGGGTGAGAGGCAGCCTGGCTGCAAGCAGCAAAAGCAAACAGGGCAAAAGAGCGAGAGAGGAAAACCCACCTCCTTTCCTACCTTACATTGTATGCTGGCTCCACCCTGCTAATCCCAGCACTAGACAATGAACCAATTACAAATGTTAGGTTCAGCCACCTCCAAGACTGCATGAGGCTTGGGGGGCCACCTAGACACAAATCATAACAAGCTAGCTCTTCAGTTGTACTTGCCCATTTCAAGGTTTTAAGTGGTAAATAACCACATACAGCTGAGGACTACTTTTTTAACAGTATAGATATATACCATTTCCATCATGGCAGGCAACTCTACTGGGCAGCATTACCACAAGGTGATAGAAGTCTATCAAAAGTTTGACATTCCTTTGAATGAAGTTGCAAAACTAGATCTCCAAGACATCAACTCAATATCTTAAACATAATCAATGAGCCCTCTGTATTAAGCAGCTATGGGAATTCTGTAAAAAAATGATAATCAATAATAACTGTACATTTTTCATGAACTGACAAGTTTTACTGCCCCTCTCAAAATTAAGCACCTTAGCCTGTCGTCTTTGCCAGGTCTACCACAACTATACAGACTAAAGTGACAGGAATGATAGAAAGTGAACTCAGTTAATTCACAAATTGTATTAGTAATGGACAATGGGGAAAAAAGGCATCAAAAAAGATGATTGACATCAATTTGGACTTTGAGAGCAAAGAAGCCACGCCTTATGTTCCAAGATTTGCATGACCTAGACGAATTATAATCTTGTCTCACAGAGTTTCAGTTGTGACCATAAAACATGATCAATTGTTGGAAAGACAGCAATATGGTAATCTGTGTAAACAGTACCCCATTTCCCTGAAAATAAGGCCTACCCAGAAAACAAGCTCTAGCATGATTTTAGGTAGGATACCCCTGTTTTCTGGATGAGTCTTATTTTTGAGGAAACACAGTATCCTCAACTGGAAGGTACTCTGCAAATGTCTACAAGCACAGCCTAAATGTAGAAAGAAGCAGAGATGGCCATCTGAAACTGAGCAAATTATTTACTTAACCTGTGTCTTGGTGCCTTGGATTTCATTGTATGTCCAATTGCCTTAGCTTTGTTGAAAGAATAACATAAAGCTATGTATGTGATGATACCTTATAAATTTTGAAATAACATAAAATATTTTGCTAACATAAAAATACTTTGCTCACCTCTTCAATGAGGCTGATTCTTCTCAAGTACCTCACATGGATTATTGGTAGAAAAGTGGATGGTATATGTGAAAGATTTGTGGAAAAATAGAAAAGAATTACTCTGATGTATGATTATGCTATTATTCATGCTCTATTCCATAAAAGAAATTTTTAGGTTAATACAATCACTTAACCAACTCTCTGACGAGAATGAGATAAAGTCAAATTAAACTGGGGTGTTTTCTGGGGTTTAGAGCACACAAACTAACCTCACTCTCTGTCCCACAAGAAATTAAAAGCCTTTCCAAAAACAAAGGATGGCATTAATCTTTGGTCAGCAGTATTTTGCATTTGTTAAAATAGCAAACTCAGTTTGGCATTTTCTGTTTATTCTTCCAGCAGAGTTAGAGAACACATGGGTGATTTGGAAAATTGTTCTAAAGTGGCATCCAAACAGTGGTGCTACCAGGGAGCACAGAATTGCCGTACATCAAGGAGGTGTCATCTTAAAATTTTACTCTTCTACTCAAAAGAAATTAGAATTTGAATAAATCTTAAATTTAGAATTGAACGTCATCACTGCAAGTCAGACATAAATGTTATTTTGGGGTCATTCTATTAGTCTACTGTGATTTTTTTTCTTGTCCTATAAGGAAAAGGAATAAGTAAAAAACCAACTCTTCCAAATGAAGGAATAAAAGAAAGCACCAGAATCTAGATCTTGGCTTTACTAACAGCTCAGAAACTTCATTCCAATCCGAGAAAAAAATGTAAGGATTGAAAGTGGCACAGCAATGACCATCTGAATCAGAAGGTAGTTATCCTTAACAATGTCATCCTGTCTTTCTTTCACTGCTCTGCTTCAGATCATTAAAAAAGCAAAGACTGAAACTTGGAGAACTGGAATTAGACCAGATTGGTAACATTTATCCACCTTTATGTCTAAAGAGGAATTTGGAAAGGACTGGCCAAAAACAGAACGCTTTACCACCCAATTGTAAAGAGGTAAATAGCACCACTAGAAGCCACAATATCAGCAGCACCAAGATGAACATTGTTATGGTTTATATCTGAATGCCCACCCACCAAAAGCCTCATGCACTGACTCGGGGGCAGGACTTTGTGGAAGGTGATCAGATTACATGGATGCTATAGCTGGCTTGGTGTTGGGAGAGAGCGCATGGTCAAAAAATGCTGGGGGTATAACCTGGAAGGACATATCTCCTTCTCTGTTTCCTCCCTTCTTTCTCTGCTTTGTGGCAGTTATGAGGAGAGCAATTTTCCTCCTCCAGACTCTCCCACCATGCTGCTTCTGCTTGGAGTCCACTGACCATGCAAGGACCAAAACTTCTAAAATATGAGCCAAACTAATCCTCTCCTCTGTTAAATTGCAGGTGTCAGTTATTTTATTGCAACCATGAATCAAGTGACCTAGACATACATTGAGCTTAGAAATTTTTAAAGTTTTTTTGTATGAGTGTGCATGTGAGTGTGTATGTGTTCCACCCTCTTCTTCCTCTCTTGCTCAGTTTATCCCACACAAGACAAATAAATTTACTCCCTCTTGCCTTGTATTACCTCTAGAATTATTGCCATTCCTTTTTTCCATAGTGTTCATCTCAAAGTTCCTTTTTGATCCCATTCTTCAGAGCCCTGCTATTGAGTTTCCAAGTGGAGAAATTGAGGAACGGTCAAAGCAACACTATCGAGTCTCAAAAGTGAGCTCACACGTCAGCTCTTCTGCATACAGGCCCTGTGATATTAAATATAATGCTATTCTTATAAGTTCCATTGTATAATAAAGGATCATTTTCAGGTACCATTCAGTTCCTCTATAGCACTGAGGTTTTTCCCATGTTGCTAGCTCAGCCAAGATTTCACTTCCCAATGCCCCTTTGACTGCCTTACGGTTACTTTACTGGCCTTCCTTTGATGATCACTCCCTTAAAGAACTTTTTCCATAATTTCCTAATTATGCATCAATTATCCTTGTGTGACCTGGGCATTCTTCACTTCTGTTGCAGTCAGGGTTTACAAGGGAAACATTTTAATACAGGATACATAATTTATAGGATTATTTTATAATACTCACCCAAAGAGTCAAATGTGAATGTGTGCAGGAGATCTGTCCACACACTAGAGATGCAAAGAATCGCTCATGCAAGTCTGTTTCAAGGATCTGCATTGAGAAGGCTCTAAGGTCAGTGGTAGAAGCTAGAAAGTCTGCACCAGAGGGGTGAAGGATCTCTGTACCAGCAGGCAGAGGGATCTGCACTGGAGACAGGAAGCAATGCTCAAAGTAAGGACCAAAGCTCCCCCCAGAAGAACAGCAGCCATCCTCAGCAGTAATGAGGTCTCAAACACCTTCAATGATGAGAAGAGCAGGGTTCACATCCAGAAAGCCAACCCGAAACACTTCTCCAGGAGAATCAACAGCACACAATCTTCCCTTCTCTCGATGCAGTTGGCAAGTGGGCTTTGCATACCCAGCACAAAGCTGATTCAGTTCAGCTAGGTATCATAAGTTCAGCACTGGTTAATCCACCACAACTTCCTTTATCAGACCACTTAACACATAACAACTAACTTCTTTAGAATTCCCTCCCTAACTCTCAACTCCAAGGGGGCAGGAGAGACAAAGTAGTTGTGTTCCTTGGGGCTTGGCAACACATCAGAACAAGAAATCAATGTATGCTCAGTGAATAAAAATGCCAAAGGAAGACCCTATTCCTTCACCCATTAACTCTATAGAGTCATTGTGCCAATAATTCATTATATATTTAATTATGCAGTACCTGGCATAAAATATGTATTTAGTTTTGTCCAGCAAATAGCAGTGACTCAATGCATGTCATTCATTCATTCACACAGGTATTTATAGCAGCCATGGGCTAAACTTTATTAGTGAATGAATTCTAAGTTAAGATGAATTCTAAGTTAAGATGCCCCCTTTTGGAAACACAAAGTCCTAATTTACCAAACAGAATTGAGGTATCACAGCAGTCAATCAGTTTAACACCAGGATAGGAAAATGAAAAGTCCTTAGAGCACAGTGAGCATGCCTCTCTTTCCACATATCTCTGAAAAAGCGTTACAAGAAATATCCCTAGAGGGTATCAAAATGGGGCTAGATCTGCCTGGTGTAAATGACCGAATCCTGGAAAAGCTCTTGATCTGCCTGCAACACTTAAATGCTGCCTGGGAATGCAAAAAAAAGGAAGAAATGCAGAGACACTGCCAGCCCTCAGTGGAAATCCATCGAGTGAAATGGGCACTAATTTTGACATCACTGAGTCCCCTTAATCTGTGTTCTCTTCTCTGTAATTTATTCCCTTCCTTCTTAGTCTATACTGTCATCAGGTTCCCTGCTCTGCCACAGTCTGCTCCTCATGCTGACTGGATTTACCCATCAGCTAACTGTGATCTGGACCAGAAACTGGCAAAGATGCGCTGACGGAGTCCGCAGGCTTGAGCTTTCACAAGGAAGCTGGCTGCTTCCTTTTTGGTCCATTGCTTCTCTGGCTTCTCTTCTCTGTGCTTCTCTCAACCAGCTGTTTTCGTCTCCCACTCTTTACTCTCCAGTCTCCCACAAGCTGACTTTATTCTTCCTCTTTGGCTAATCCTCTATGTGTTGCTGTATTGCTTTCCTTCAATCTTTTTCTCTCCCTGATATTCATTTTTACTTCCAATGTTATGTGATAAATACATTGAACAAAAAGGCAGACAAAAAATAAATACAGCAACACCAAAAATACAAAACTACACTTTTTATCCCTAAATACCTATTTGTTTGCATAGAATATGAAAATAAAGTTATTTTATTGAAAAATTAGCATAACACCATCATTGCCTAAAGGTAAAGAACCTATCATTCTAAGTTTTTCTTAAGAAATTTCAGAACTAGGCTCATAGCTTTTTAACAGAGACACTTTCTGAAACAAGGCTAAGTATCAAATAGCATCTAGATGGAGATGAAAGGAGAAAAGATTTCATCTGTCTAAATCCTAGGTCCTCCTGTATATGGCTCAGAAACTGAGAATTACATGTGAACTTCAAAACAGTTCCCAGTTGATTCTTATCTCTCTATCTACCTATGAAATTTCAGTAAGGTGTGGTGTGCTACTCACTAAGGGCAGAAGGATAATTCTGGGTTTAAAAATGGGAGGCAAAGTCAGAGTTCAAGAAATTCTTATATGAAATAGTGAGGAATAAAGAGAGTAGAGACCAAAGCTGGTCCAATCATCCTCAAAGTGTTGTCCACTGTCCAGGAGTCTCACCACGCATCACCTGGGAAAAGATTAAAAATGCAAATTTTTGAATTAGACCACACACTGTACTAAATCAGAAACTGGTTCCACAAAAAACTGAGAACTCTTGGCCTGGAGAAATCAGGTAAGTCTTCTGGTGCAGGTATGATTTTAAAATGAAGTTGAACCAATATGACTTTAAAATCACAAAAAGATTCATCCCAGTGAACGCCTTTTTTCACCTACTTTTGTATCCTGAGCTTTTACACCTCCCATTTGATCCTTATTTTATAAGGATGTTTGTTGTAATATCTAAATTCATAGTGGCATAAGTGAAATAAATCAAACTCACATGTGTAAACACAACATTCTCTCCCTAGTGTAAGAAACTGAAAAACTTAAGATACAAAATCCCCGATAAATATGGGGAAAAGGTTCTAAAGTCCAATAATGCTTTTATTCTTTGATTTGATTGGTTTAAGTCTGTTTTCTACTATTTGATTGCAATATGTTAGAAGATATGAACAGCTTTTTTGAAGAAAACAAAGGACATTAAGGTAGCCATTGTTGATTTCCTATTGTCTGATTTGAAGGCCTGTAATGCTTTCACTCTTTTGTTTTATCTGGTTTTATGTTATTTTGTTTTGTTTGAGTTTATTGTGTGTGAATGTATGAACGACCATTTCGAAGAATGCAAAAGACACTAGCACAGCCATTGTTAATCTCCTATTGTTATGTTTTGAAGACCTGTATTGCTTACAGTGTTCTGTTCTGAAATGCTTTGTTGTGTTTAACTCTGTTCTGTTTTGTTTTGTTTTGTTCTCTTTAAAATAAAAATAAATAAATAAATAAATAAATTCATAGTGATTTGTTTACAGTCCTTTCTGAGCTAACAATTTTCTGTAAGGGATCTTATCCTTTTACTTGTTTTCTTCCTTGTCTTGTAGCATCATTGCATACATTCTGTACTAATTTTTTATTCATCTTTGTTGAGATTAATTCCTTCTGTACCACTGAATGGAGGCCTTTGTCAGAGTGGTGCTTAGGTCAATATTCTTCCTTAGCAATAATTTGTCTTATGACAAAGATTTGGGTGTGAGGGCTCTAAAATTTGTTTCTCACAGCCAATGGAGATGAGAGCTGCAGAGTTGATCACAAGGCAGACTCTCCTCTTCTCAGTCTCACTTATGGTTTGCTCCAAAGAAGACTTATTACTTGCATCCTGTCTTAACTTTGCCTTTTCTATCTCTTCTAACTTCAAGTGAAATTGAGTCTAAGGAAGCTTTTGCCTTATCTTTCCCATCTATTCCCAGGGACTACTGGTTTTGAAGTTCAGATTATGTCATTAGGAGAAGAGATACTACTAATGGTGTCAAGGTCTATAGCCATCCTTTTCAGTACATTCTTACATACTCTTTCTCCTTTAATTTTTTACCATTTGGCTACAATTGTTCATATGTTATGGTTTGGTGTTACCAGGACTTTTGGTTTTATACAATGTGCATTGGTTCTTTGTTGCTTTATAATGATTTCTGAAAGGAAAGTAAAAAATCTAGAACATCAGATAAACAAGCAGGAAAACACACCCATAGATATGATCTCCTCTCTATGTTCTCTCTTCTCTGTTCTCACATTCTTCACCTAAACA
>RJWT010054146.1:0-10322 GCA_004365215.1 Cuniculus paca | reverse complement strand
GCGGTGTGTTGTGGCAGAGAATGAGAGTGGCTGGGAAGGTTAGGCCGATGGACACAGCCAGGTCAGGGGAGAGGAGCGACGGATCGGGAAGTTTTCAAGGAAAGCTGAATGGTGACAAGAAACAGTGTGAACACGGAGGCAACTGCCAATGCAAAGGTCCTGGGGCAGGACAGGCCTTAGTGTTTGGGGAACAGTATACAGGCCGAGCAGCCTGAGTGCTGCCAGAAAGGGAGAGAGGTGTAGACAAGGAGTAAGAAGGTCAGGCAAGGAGTTGTGGGTTTATCTGAAAAGCAGTGGGCAGCCAGTGGGGGGTTTTAAGCAGGGAGCGACATGGTTCGATTTCCATTTTTTCAAAGCACCATCTGGCTGCTCGACGGGGAGGAAGAACAGTTTGTTTCTGGGGAGAAGCAGAGACAGGCAGATAACCAGGACGGAGGCTCAGGGCCGACCTTGTCATGCCCCTTTCCAAGCGCCTGCTGCCCACTGCCTGCCCCTAGTGGGACTGTCGCTGTGGAGCCAGGCTGGGTGCAGAGGACCCGAGGCCCCTGAGCCTGGCTGTAGCAAGCCCCGGCCAAGCATCAGGGAAGGTGGCCGGGAGGGCAGTTGCCCGGGCTGCTAACTGAAGTTGGCTTCAGACACCACCCCGAGTGTCAGGCAGCTTCAGCCGAGGAAGACAGGGACACTCACTTCCCGGGAAGTCAAGCTGGGTAGGGAGGGCTCCCAGTGACCTGCAGAGGCACCATCGGGACAAGATGTATCTTAAAATCATTTTTTATTTTTATTTTTTTTGCTGCCCCCTTTAAAGGGCAGCTCTGCCCAGAAGGCTGGGATGGAGGAGGTAGAGAAAATTCACATGAGACCCTCAGAACAAGGCTGGAAGAGCCCGCCAATCGGTGGATATTTAATTATCGCCGTGGAGGAATCTGACACCAACCGGATCCTTCAAAGCGCTGTTCTCAACGCCATTAGACTGATGTCCTGCTTCTGTGACAAACACTTTGTAAGGCGCCCTTATTTTCCTGAAAGGAAATTTATGGGTAACAAAAGCTACCTCTGCACATCTTTAAAAAAACAAAAAACCAAAAACCAATATAACACTCTAACTGCAATCTACAAGAAAAAGGAAAGCAATTTATAATGAAGGGAAATTTCAATACGAAATTTCTCAAGCACATCCATCAAGGAGACACGATGGAGCGGGCAGACAGACGCCTGTACCTAGACACACTCCCTGCCAGGGTGGGCGTGCGGCATCTGCAATTCAAATCCTTCGGGTGTCACTGCCATCAGGGACGGGATTTTAAAAAATAAGGAATAACTCCTGGAAAAGTTCTGCTTTCAATTATAATACTCCACCCATTTCCTTATCACATACATTCCTGGGAAAGTCAGGGTGTATTAAAACTGGGCAAGAAGCTGTCAGTATTTATACACAAAATAGGGTTAGGTTTGAGGCTCGGGTATCAGTGCACCTAAAATAAGCCACCTAAACGAATGATCTAGAATGAAATCCAGAAGCCACGTGGGAGGCAAGGTGTCTTGGAGCTGCGTGGGCTCTCACCAGAGTCGGGTCCCTGTTCCCAGGAAGCCAGCCGCACCCAAGCCTGTATCGCCACCAGCAAGGCTTCCGTAGATTTTAACCGGTAGGGGGCACTGTGCTCCTTGGTGCCGCCAGTCAGACGGAACTTTGCAACTCGGCGACCCGTGGCCTAACCCATGCCCAGGTGCGCCTGTTTGGTGCTTTTAGTCTTTTATTTCTAAAAAGCAGTTAATGGCCCACATGAGAAACCCAGGTCCCTACCTACCTCGCTGCCCCTTTGCTGCATGTTCCCTGCCTGGCCTGTTCCCATCTGAGCTCAGCACCCTCAGGGTGGAAAGGTTGCCAGCCAGGGCAGACACTAGGGGTGCTGACTGCCTCCCTGCCTTTGCAGAAACCCCTTGAACCTTCTCCTGAGCCCCTAGAAAGCTCACTGCCCGTGCCAGGGTGGAACAGGATGGGACAGTGCCGGAAAAATATGGGGCTCCCTGACCCTGGGACCCTAGGGTGACGCAGGAGAAATCAGGAAGGCTGGGGAGGAGGTGCCAGGGCTGCAGGGGGCACACCCCTCACAGGGCTGGCCAAGGCTTGTGAAGCCCTTGGCACCGGTCCAGGGTGGGCAGAAGCGCCACAGTAACTACCATTTTTATCACTGTTGTCATTTATACTCCAAGGTTCCTGTGGCCGCATCCCTTCCAAAAATGGTTTTGCCTGAATTAGGCTCTGTGCTTACACTCTGCCACGTGCCTGTGACCATGGACACACTCTGTGTCTGCACCGCCCACCACGGAGCCCACGCGTCCACTGAATGTGCAAAACGTGGCTTGTGTGCCCTAGAAACTGAAATTTTAATTTCATTTTATTTAATTTAAATGGCTCCCCATGGTTCCTGGCAACCGTGCTGGGCTGTGTGGCTCTAGCTTACCCCCTTCTAGAATGTTCTGGAAGTCCCAGCTGGTACCTTCTCACAGCTCAGCAGGAAGGGCTGTGGATCCCCCACCTCAGCTGGCCTCTCCCCCACCTTTGACCTCTAAGGCAATGTTCCTGAAGGGAGAGGAGGGCTGAGAAGGGGTGGATCTGTGTGGAGCTGATCGGCTGAGTGGCCTTGCTGCTCACAGTGAAGACCACAGCCCGCCTGGCTGGGTGGCTGTGTTCCCACCGGCCCGCAGGGCCACAGCGCTAGTTCAACACCAAGGCTCCACCACCTCGGTGGGGGGGACCGGCACAAGAGTCCTGCTATGCTTGATGAGCTGTGTCCCCCTAATCCACACTTAAGTCCAGACCCAAAGACACCCCAGGAGCCTTGAAGTGACCTTATCTGAACGGTGGTCTCTGTGGTCAGGTTAGAGGGGGTTCCACTTCCTTAGGAGGGGGAAATACGAACCCAGACGCAGAGGACCACGTGGAGACAGAGACCACAGACTCGTGGCAGGGCCTGAGCACTTGGGCTAGAAAGGTTCTCCCCCGGTGCCTTCAGAGACACTGTAGCCCTAAGGACATTTGGCTTTGGATTTCCGGCTTCCAGAACTGGGCAAGAATAAACGTTTTTGCTATAAGTCTCCCAGCTTATGGTACTTTGCCACCACAGCCCCAGGAAACCAAAACACAGGGCCCCAGATGGAGATGGGTTGGCTGGATGCAAACAGAAATCTCACCCCAGCGTGCTGCCTGCCTCCTCTTCCTAGCAGCCGTCCCTTCCTCTGGCCGGGGACCTCTCCTGCTGGGTGTGGGCACTGGGGTGACTTGCACGTGCACGTCACAACACTGCTGCCCAGAGGGGCAGACTGAGGCGCCGAGTGGGTGAGGCCAGGGCCCCAGGGTCATTTGAGAGCTTGAGGCAGAGCTAATTTCGACTCCTGCCCGGGTGTCTCCCTTGCTTGGAAACATGGCCTTGGGGGAAGAGAGCGACCCCGGGAGTCTCACCAGTCCAGCTGGAAGTCGACTGTAGGAGATGTGGAAGTGGCCGATGTGGGCCTCCTGAGGACGCCTGGGCCAGCCCAGGTCCTTCGAGGGGCTGCGAGACCCAGTGGAGGCCCAGACCACCAGGGTCCCTGCTGCTGGAGGAACACGTACTCCGGGGCAGAAGGGGACACTGCGCCGTCACACCGACAGGCCAGAGGCAGCGGGCGGAGGAGAGGCAGCTGGGCTGAGGAAGAAGGGGCTGTGTGTGCGTGTGCGTGCACGTGTGAGCACTCGCGGGGACAGGAAGCGCGGGGTGCAAGCACAGGAGGAAAGCCAAGCGGAGAGAAGGCTGCCTTTGTGAGGGGAGGGACAGCTGCGCCGCGGCCGGAGGGGAACAGCTCAGCCCTCTCTTCTCTGTGCGCGCAGAAAGGCCGAGAAGAAAGAGGAGGAAAAGCCGAGACGGTGGGAGGGTGGCGAGGGGTACAGAAGGGTACAGAAGACAAGCAGGGGCTGCCTGCCCGAGGACAGCGAGCGCATCCCCTCTCCCCACAAAGACCTACTGAGCCCCTGGTACCGGACAGGCACTGTCCTTGGCTCAGGCACTCGGGAGGGGTCAGGACACACAGTTCCTCCTTTCCTGGAGGTGGCGGTTTAGACATGAGACTGTCACGGGATTCAGTGGGTGAAGACACAGCTGGAGGAGGAAAGGGTCAGGGAAGCTGGAGGGAGCAAGAACCAGGGTGGGGAGACGGAACAGCGTGGGAGGTGGACGATAAACAGACCCGGGGACAGGGCACGAGCAGGCCGTGCAGACGACGCAGGCAGGTTCCAGAGAGGGAAGAGTAAGCATGATGGCCCCCAGGCGGGTGGTGCCACACGTCACGCATGGAAGTGACAAGAAGGAGCTGCTGTGGCCAGAGTGAGCGAGGAGAACAACTTCCACATCCTGGGGACAGATGCTGTCCTGCTCTCGAATACGAATGCGGAGGCGCCGGCCCTGGACACTCGCCCTCCCGAGGGTGTGCATTTCTGAGGCCTTCGGTCTCAGGACGACATCACGATACTCCCAAACCAGGGGGTGCGGCTCTGCCTACAGCTCGCCTTTACCTTCAGTGCTTCGGGACTGGAAACTTCTAGAGTTTGCCAAAACCAGTTAGAGCGGGGACTGCTGTCACATGGTCCATGGGTTACCAGCTGGAAGCGCCCTGACCCCTGTGCCATCGGAGTCCAAACACCCCAGTCTCCCCACAGGGCCACAGGTGCAGAGCCCGAGTGGGGCTGCCGAGCGGAAGGGGCACACTTCTGGCTTGGCCGGAGATGACCAAGCGCGCTTCAAGGGGAGGGCCCACCTGTGCCCCCACGCCGGGTGTGACGGGATGTGGCAGAGTGGGTACGAAGGGACACCTGCTCTTGGCTGCATCTGCATCTCACCGACCAGTGAGGGGGGCAGCTCACTGTGCGGTCACCTGAACCCTGGCCAGAGGCTGTGTGACGCAGCTGTGCTTGTGGGAGTCACCGTCATCATCGTACCAGACCCTGCTGTGATACATTACTCTTCGCAGACTCCTACGAGCCAAGTAACATTGTAGGAGTTAAATAAGCCGACTTAGCCCCACAACCAGAAAACAGCAGAGCCCGGTTTCTAACTCAGCGAAGCCCCTGCCCAGAGCGGGGAGCAGTCTCCTTCCCAGCGCCCTGAGGACCCTGACCGTGGGTTCACCGGGTGCAGTCAGGGCGACAGGGGCCTCACCTGCTGCTGAAATGTGCTGCGGGTGACAGGACATTTAATAAAACCTGAGGATGTCATTTGTCCCCCTCCAAGGGTGTCCCTATCTGTGACCCAGGTCCTTGAAATTATAGGAAGCCTGACCCAGAAATATCTGTTAACAAATTGCTGTTTGTCCTGCATACACGCGGCACCTCCCCCTTCACCTTTGTCGCTCTCTATGGCAGACATGGGCAGCGCAAAGTAAGACGCTTGCAAAATGAAACTTCTAATCTTTTAAAAGATGCAGGGTTTTGTGAAATTAATTAAAGTGATGCTGGAGAACAGCTTGAAACACATGCAAATCCACGGCAAATAATAATCCGGTGTCAGAGATACGTGAAGAAGAGGCTATTGAAGGGGATGAGGAGGTAACAAGTTCCTCACTGGGAAGATTTGGATGTCACGAAGAAGAATGGCCCGGGAAAGACTGATCAACTCATCAAATGCTTTGGCGAGGCTGCCACGCATCTGCAGTGAGGGTGGCAGGTGAAAGCAAGGGTAACCCATTGCGCTATCACTTGTGTTTGTTGAACAAATTACACCCACCCCAGCTGACGCACCGTCAATTCATTTCCTTCATCAACCCCTTAGTTACAATTAGAGTCCAACCTGGGTTAAACATCAGTGCAACCTCACGTGAAGCCGTTTTCAAGATGTTCATAGTTTCACTGCCTAACTGATCCATGTTAAAAAGCACCATTTGTTGAAACAGTGGTCCACTTAAGTGGGATCTTTCTGGGGCCAGTCTCCCTCAGTTCCAGCGACCACCTGTGTACAAAGGGTGCAAAAGCACAGGTGACTGAGATCAGTCACTGGGGTTGAGACTTTAATTTTCCCTCCGGATCCATTTTCTTCTGCTTGCAAAGTAAAATCATATCAGCTGGGAAAATGACCACCAGAATAATGACCACATTTCCCAGGCTTCTTTGCAGCCAATGTGGTCATGTGACTCGTTTCCCACCAATGGGAAGAGGAATAGAGTCTAAGGCCTGGACCAATTTGTAGAGCAGGGCCCCCAAGGCAGCATGGGATTTTAACTGAGAGGAACAAACAGCAGATATCTTGGGGTCTCACAGACAGCCAAACTTAAATTCCATGTGATCAACTTCAATAGAGGCCCACGTGGATACAGGTTAACTTCCGGCACGAGTGCCGCAGAGGGCTGTTTGTTATCACCGAAAGCTCCAAAAGGTTTGCCATTGCTGATATAGTGTAACACGGCTTAAGACTCAGCAGGAACAAGGGACTTTCTGTCCTTAGGTCCACAATTCCCTGTATAACCTAACACGTGACATTCAAATCAAGTCAGTCTGAAAGGGATGTTGAATTTATAGACTTTTTTGTGTCATTTTCTCAGTCAATAGACACTGATCAGCATAGTCACTTAATACAGTTACAATGTTCTCACTTTAAATAGCATTTAACATGAAACTGGAATTGAGCTTCCTAGCTGCCAGGGTAACAGGGAAAACATAAAAGATTCATAATTCTTGTTACTTAATAACCAGGAGTGCATCAGTTTGTTGGAGTAAACGTGTCTTCAGGGTCCTGAGTTCTAGAAACTCTAGAAAGCCCCTCACACAGACATTCTAAGTACAATGAAAACAATTCTCAATGGCAACATGACAGGAAACGTTCTTGTGGATAACTACGTACATTTGATACTGGGCTCCTGTCTCCACTGAGGGTAAAATTAAGCAAAGTGGGCCAAAAGCAGTCTGAAGGTTTTTGGTGATTTGTGTCAATTCAAGGATAAAGTCTGGGAAACCAGTTTTGTTTTTGAGGTCCTTCATTCTTTGTCTCACCTATATGACATGAGACGTGCAAGTTTGCTCTTAGCTTGATGGCACATTCCCACGCCCGAGTCCTGGTCTCCGTTCTGATTGCACCACAGGCACAGCCCAATCCCTTGTGGGGTACGGCTGCCCTGGCCATCAAATGAGGGGCTGGTACGGGTGCACACTTTTAGGGGCCTTCTTACTCCACTGGCATCTAAAGCTGGAGGTTTTGGGGTGCACCTTTCAGCCAGAGGTGGTAAAGGGGGTGTGTGAGGGACTCCTGCCTCTGGTATATTTTCTTTGGCCCACAGCACGAATTTAAAAAAATCTGTGTTCTGCCAACATTTAAAAAAAATTAGGATATTTCCTCTAAAATTTTGAATGTAAACATAATGTGGAGGTCAGCAACTCCAAGCACAGGGCTGTCGCTCTGGACCTGAGTGGCACACGCCCCCTTCAGTAAGGTCTCTAGCCTCCGCTGTGTCACCAGGGACACTGCTGGGGTGGCCCACAGTGAGCTGGCACACCCGGCTGCGCACGGGGACCCAGAGAGCAGCAGGTTCTGCTCCCACGCAGCGGCGCGCAGGTTGGACCGGGGACCTGTGTAGGGAGCCAGGCCTTCCTAGTTCCCGCAGTGGGGGCCACTTTGGAACCGGTTCTGGAAACCAACAGCACCAGCCCGGCCGGCTCCCTTCCTGAGGGCACTGCCAGCGCACACTGGGCGTCTCACAGGACACCGCAGCCTCGGGCTGCAGGCTCAGCTGAAGGAGGTGTCTGTCCTTCCCTCACGTCCCTCCCACCCCAGTAACACCTTGTCGCTTGGAGGTAACTTCCCAGGTCGCAACATCACAGCCTCAACATCTGGTTTCACAGCTGCCTCAGCTCCTTGCCCAAGGTGGGGAGTATTTACTTTTTTTAAATCTAAGCAATTTGAATTAATCGAGTTGGAGGCTATTGCAATGGGGCCGGAGTAAGAGCCTCTACTGTAATAGCCGCATCTCTATCTCAGCAGCCAGCCTGACAGAGGAGCCTTGGGAACCCGCCCTAGGACCTGCAAGGTGACAGACAGGAAGGCTGGTTGAGAAAGAGGTTCATTGCTACAGTGGCTTCTGTGCCATCCTGGTCACCCCATAGAGGGTGGCCAGGTCCCCAATCTGCTCCTCTCCAACCCCCACCTCAATGTTCTGCAATCTTCTTCCTGCTGCTGATCTGAGTCAATAAAAGAGTCCCCTAGATTCAGTAAATTAGCAGAAAACAAACTCCTGCATGGCAACTGCGGCCTCCCTGTAACCTCGTCTATATTTACATAGACTCCTTTTTTCTGGAATGCAAATTTGAGAAGGTCACTTTGCGTCATTACTACAGAGAAATCTGTATTTTTCTGATTTCCACGCATAGAAATAAAAAGGGCTGGAATTGTACCAGCTTCATGTGCACAGTCCCAGGTTCGGTCCCCAGCACCACACACACACACAAAAGGAAACGAGAAGCCAGATGCAACTGGGAAAGTTGCTCGGTGTACGATCCAGGATCATCCTGGGGATCCGAGCAGCGCACAGGCCACACCTTGGGCAGCTGAGGGACCTCAGCGCGGTCGTCCACCCGGTCCCCCTCGGGCCCTGCCCCGACTCACCTGTCCGGTAGCCCGTGCTGTTGAGGTACACGGCGAAGGTGCGGCTCTCATGCTGCGCCTGCCAGGAGGGCGAGGAGCAGTTCTCGTTGTTGGTGTAGGTGTTGTGGTTGTGGACGTACTTGCCGGTGAGGATGGAGGAGCGCGAGGGGCAGCACATGGGCGTGGTCACGAAGGCGTTGATGAAGTGCGCCCCGCCCTGCTCCATGATGCGCCGCGTCTTGTTCATCACCTGCATGGAGCCTGCAGCAACACAGGGCAGGTGTGACTGGGGTGCGCGGGGACCCCTCCAGCCTCACCCCGTGCCCGCAGCAGGCGCATCTGGACAGCTAGATGGGGGGTAGTCGGGGAAGAGTCCTGCGGAGTCTGGGAACATCTTGGGTCCCAGTCCCACTCAGCATTCCTGTCGGTGTAGGTAAAAAGCTGTTTTTAAATGAGCTGAGCCTAGACTCAAACTGTTTTACAATATAAACAGCATGTCTTTTTTGCAGGGTGTTAACATACACTGATATTTTTGGAAAGCAAGCGCCATGTAAACGGAGGGAAGATTACACTTTGTTTTGCTTGGAACTTTCCCAGACCTGCCCGCGCCTCCTGGGATCTGGTCATGCCCCCGGGGGCAGCCCTCTCGCATCTTAGCGGGATGCTCTGCACCAGATGCACTGCCGCCTCGGCCCCCTTGGAAGCCACGCCCACTCCCCTACCCCCCATCTAACCCCTAGTCAAGCTGCACCCCTGCAGGGAGCCCCTTGGGCTCTCCCTGGCTCCCACTTCTCTGGGGTGCTCATCCTCTGCAGCACGAGTTATCAGGACTTAATTGTCTACCCCAGGTAGCGCTGTCCTCCATGCCTGTTCTTGTTTCCCAGCGACGCTGGGAGCAGGTGAGGCAGGTAGGGAGGGAGGAGATGAAGGTGTGGGAGCCTCACTGCGTGCGGGCACAGCCCGTGCCCTTTGCTGGTTGCTGCAGGTGGCACTGGCAGTGTGCGGCGCGCAGGAGGCGCTCAACAGTGTGAAGAGCGGTGGACAGAAGGGCGCTGGGTCAGGTGCCCTAAAAGACTTAAGTGCACACGCTGAGATCTAGTGAAACGCGTCACAGAAATACTTTTTCTCCCTTCCAGGGCCAGCCTGGTTTCTCCCCTTTTCCTTGCAGTTCTTAGCGTCCTCCGGCTCATGGATATGACCATTCCAGAGAGCTGGAGGAGACCGCGAGGACCCTCCCCTGGGCTTTCAGAGGGAGCATGGCCTGCTGGCACCTCGACTTTGGACTTGTGGCCTCCAAAACAGTGGGAGTCAATTTCTCTTTTAAGCCACCTGGTTGGCAGTGATTTGTTAGGACGCTGCAGGAAGCACATGCAGGATCGACCAGCACGCGAGGTTCTTGTCTGACAGCGCGATCACCATCACAGAGCAACTCCCTAGAGACAGGAAGACAACTAAGAAGCCCACCTCAGCCTGTCCCTCGGGGCGAAGGATGGAAAGGAGATTTATAGGGCTCTTTCACCCCATCTCTGCCAGACAGGGAAGGAAACAGCTGAGCTTCCCCGGGGGCGAACAGATCGTATCTCTTCATATCTCCTCGGCGCTTGCAACTATCCAGCACCTTCCACTGCACAGTAAGGCCTGGGTTCCTTCCTGTGTTTCCACTTCCCGTCTTTCTCTGACCTCCTCGTGCTCTCCTGCTGGCCTATGCAGCCCTCCTCTTTCCCG
>RJWT010054145.1:0-10326 GCA_004365215.1 Cuniculus paca | reverse complement strand
GTGGCACTCATTGGTCTTGTGGGACCAATTTGTGGCCCTGACTACCCCCTGGATGCATAGGAAGATGCACATTAGGATTCACATGGTTACAAGGCAGGAGTTCCAAAAGCATCTACAAATCTGCAAATTTACTCCACCTACAACATCGATGGTCCAGAAGTGTGTTTCACTTGGCCTCTATCTTTATCCCTTCCCTAGGGATAGAAGATGTCACGCAACATATTGAGGCCTTAACTAACTATACTCAGTGGTCCTTAAATGACACTGTGGCTGGACTGTTTTCTAAATGAAGAAGTAAAATTAATGAGACAGGCTGTCCTTCAAAATCAGATGGCATTAGATGTTCTAACAGCAGCACAAGGGAGTACTTGCATAATTGTAAAACCTGAATGTTGTGTATACTTTCCAGATCCTTCTGCTAATATCTCAGTAGCTGTTGAAGATATTAGATGACAAATCAGTGACATGTCAGACTCTAAAATTCCTTGGACCTTATCCTCCTTATGGGAAGCCATTACTAGCTCCTCTTGGTGGAAATCTTTGTTAACTGTACTCATAATTATCCTGTTGATTCTGTTATTTGGCCCATGCATACTTAATTGTTTCTTTGGCTTTATCTCCTCCAGACTTAAAGCTGCATGCTCACCCAACATGAAAATGCCTGGTGTCTATTGAGGGCCTTTATATAGACCCTCTGTAGAGTATCTCTAACTGCCGATCAACAACTATGACCCCCTTCAGCCTGAAGAGACCAGATTTATCATTGCCCATTTCTCCCTCAAGGCAGTTTGGGGTGCTTCTTCAGAGGGGGGAATGTTATAGGCAGCTGAGTTAGAAATATTACAGGCAGTGGGACAGGGATAGGCCCTTAAAGGAGGCAACGTAGAAGACCAGATATCCTGTAACCTTGGAGGAGACAGACACCTCCTGTTGTGGGCCAGACCTCAAGACAAAAGATCAAAAGAAGGAAACCACACCCTAAGTTTAAACATCAGGGATTGATATTCTAAATAGGTATGGATCACCTTGAGGAAGGCAGGAGTCACCATCCCAACACCCTATGGCCAAAGGCCCTATTTTGTATTTGTGCCCACTTGCTACCTGGCTCACCTCCCCATTTGATCCTGATTTATTCAATTTCACCTGAGTAAGTACAATTGTAATCTTATTGGTTGACTATAGCTTTGTTCCACCTCATGCCCACCTGCTTGCACATTCCCATTTTTTTCCACCTTAGACCTGCCTCACCTCATAGTTTTGTTCTACAAAAATCCCTGGAAAAGGCAGGATCCTTGGCAACCCACTTGGGACCTGTTCTGTCTCTCTCTGACAGAAGCTTTCTTGCTTTCAATAAATATATTATGCTTTTAACCTCCGTTATTCCTAAAATTCATTCTTCAGTTTTAGAGAGCATGGACTCATATCAGACGTCTAGTAGGCTGGGAGTTTCATTCCCCTATATCAGTCTCAAAGATCTCTGAAATGCTTTAAGGGTCATTCTACTGTCATGATGAAGAATGCCAAGGTTTTTTTTACATCCATATAATCTCCTTATTAAACGGTTAGTTTTCTCTCAAAACATGCTTTTATATTCTTTATATGTCCTAGGTAAGAATTTTCCAAATCTTTAAATTCTGTTTCCCTGTTAATTATAAATTTAGTCATTAAATTATTTCTCTCTTTTTATATTTTATTATAAGCCATTAAGTAAGCCATTAGCAGTAATCATGCTGCCTCTTCAATACTTTGTCTTTAGGATTTTCTTCCACCAAATTTCCTAGTTCATCACTTTTAAATTCTGTCTTTTAAAAAATCCAAGTCATGAACAGGACATAATTCAGCCAAGTTCCATCTCTGAGTTCATTCATGACCAAGTTCACTCACACAAATCTATTGCCCCCTAAGGTCACATATCCCAATACTATTGCGTTGGAATTAAGTTTCAACATGAATTTTAGAAGAGACAAAATATTCAAACCACAGTACACTCCCTTTGTGATACTTGGATAATTTAGTAATTTTTCTCAGAATATTTTGCCCAAGTTGTCAAAGCCATGGTGTCTTATTTAGGATTGCAAAAATGATAGTCAAGACCTAGGTTGTAAGAATAAACTCCTTACTGATCAAATTGCCCATTCAATATCTCCTTTGCCTCTTGAGAACTAACTAAATGAAACCAATAGAAGAAATCAGTATGCCAGGCGCTCTTGCCCTAGTGAAACTCCTCAAAAAGTCCATCATATACACTGAAGAAGTAAATGTTTAAAAGTAGGAAAGATTATATCAAGTTAATATAAGGCTGAAAGTGTTTGTTTTACTTATGGAAGAGAATGAAGGAACATGAGTATCTAACAAAGTAAATTATCTCAAAACCAGTGGTATATGCCAGAAAAGTCATTGGTAAGGTCAAACCTTGTAAAATGTACAAACTCATTACCAAAGTTTGATATGAGTCACATTCTACTCTAGAACTCAAGAATGCAAATGCCCAGGCCCTGTCTTTCTAGTCACCAAGGTTTTTCTATTGATCACCTTCCCTAGCCTGCAAGTTCCTTAAGCAAGGACAGTGCTTGATGCTCTCACCCAAAATAAACAAGTGTAATCCCAAGGACATGAAAGGTGCTCAGAGTGTGTTTTATAAGTGGTTGTAGCCACTAATCCTCTCTGCTCCTGCTAGACTCAGAAAGAGAAAAAAAAGAAGTGAGGCTACTGAGTCAGCATTTGTCGTTCTGGGTCTGTGTCTTCAAAAAGCCCAGGAATACCATCTCTGGAGAAGCATTTCAGGTCAGTATGACTTTAAATACTTTATGAAATGTGTTTTCATGGTTTTGCTACACATTTGTGATGACTTGCAAGCCACAAAGTGAAGTGAATTTTCTGGCCATAGAAATCAATGACACCTGCTCCCCACCGACTTATGTTTCCATAAATGTGTGTTAGAATCTCATCAAAGAATATGCCTTGCACATTCACATATTAGGTTAACTAAGAGTACAGGCAGCTGCACAAGTGTTTTATATGTCTAGCATGCTGTGCTGAAGTCCTACGATTTAGACCCCTTTCCAGTTCCTTTAGAGACATTCTGAAGTGTTTATACTTAGTCTTTATGGACAACTAAGCAGCAATCTATGATTTAAAAAAACAAACAAACAAACTATAACTTGAATTCTTGAGATAACCAAGATTCCTAAACAATGTTATATTCTAAAGAAAATCATAAAGGATTTTCCACATAGATGCTACTATTTACAAATTCAAATTAAGAAACTTTAGTAAAAGCAATATACCATCGGCCGTGAGCAAAAAAAGTAAAATAAAATAAAAGCAATATACCAAGACTGCCTCCCATGTCATAACCCAGAAATTATTTTGATTCAAGATGCAGTGTAGAGTTAAAAACTATTTCAAAAGAATTTAAAGTTCAAATTGTTTACTAAACCCAATTACCTCTTTTCTTTTCCTGTACCCACTCCTACTCATTTGAATTTATAAATTTTTGCTACAATTTAACTTTCCATGGTAACCTTTGAAGTTGTTAGTATGCAATGATCTTCCATTCCACGGGAATACAGCATAAACTGAATCACATTGAGAAATTCTCCACTGTTTTCAACTATTCAATGCATTGTAAAATTCAAAAATATTTTATTGATATCTGAGTTCAGTGACACTTCCCTTATTATATGGCTTAAGAGCACTTCAAAGAACTGTGATAATGTGAATATAAAGGCTTCATTCTGATTATTCAGTCATGGCTAAAATAACACTTGATATCTAATACTTATATTTACACAACAACCTGCTGAATTATCTTTTAATCATTAATAATATCCTAAAGAGATGATATCAAGCCAAGAATTGATACTGTTGTCTGACTTAAGACAAAAAAGTCTATGTTAATAGTTTTAGAACAAGATAACACATATGATTGATTCACTTTAGGTGTCAATGACTGGATAGAAGGCATTGTTTCTGACTAGGTAGGTGACTTGGTCCATTTTTGGCAGCTATAACAGAATACCATAGACTTGGGTAATTTGCAAACAATAGAAATATATTTGACTCATAGTGCTGAAGGTTGGAAAGTCTAAAAAACGTGGTGCCAGCATTTAGTAAGGGCCTCTAACATGGCAAAAGGGCAAGTGATCATGTAGGACACAGAGGAAATAAGGGCAAACCCATCCATCAGGAAACGGTCTGTGTGATAGCAAACTCATTGCCAGGATAACAGTGTCTCAATACTGCTACAGAGGCAATTAAATCACCATGTGAGTTTTGGAGGCAGCATCCACACCGCAGCAGTCTGCGGAGTTGCTTCCAGAGGACGTTAACATGTGAGTTAGTAGGCTGAAGCCAACAGAAAAGTCTACCCTCAGTGTGAGTGAAATCATTGAGTGACTGGGGCCTGTATGAAACAAAAAGGTGGGAGAAGGATGAATTGTCTATTTACTCTGTATCTCTTTCCTGTCTGCCTTTATCTTCTCTTTTCTCCTTTCTTCCTCCTTTTATTTTTCTCCTCTTCCTTCCCTTGCCCCCACCCCCAGCTCCTGAGCAGGATACCTTTCTTCATGTGCCATTGCACATCAGAACCCTAGGTTCATTGGTTTTTAGATCTAGGGACTTGCACCAGTAGTCCCCGGGTCCCCAGGCCTTTGGCCTCAACCTGTGAGTGCACCCCTGCCTCCCTGCTCAGTCCAAGGCCTTCAGACTTGAACTGAGCTGTGCCATTGGTTTCTCTATTTTCCACCTTGCAGGTTGCTTATCCTATCCTGGGACTTCTCAGCCTGCACAGTCGCGTAAGCCAGTACTTCTAATAAACCCTGCTACCTGCTATCTATCTACCTATCTAACCTCCGATTTATTCTGTCTTTCTGAAGAACCCCAACTGAAACAATACCAAAACACAGCTTCATATTAAAAATTTTATGCACTAATAAGATATTTAAAAATAATCAATAAAGGTTTTTTAGTGTGGTTTTCTACTGGTCTTAAACTTGTCAGTAACTTTTTTTGTCACCATACACACTCAATCATCACTGTAATTATATTTTCCCTTTTCAGATTACCCCCTGAACTATATAGGAATTTATTTAGGGGTTGAAGAAAACCTGTGTTCAACTTCGTTTCTTCATTTCTTCTTCTGACCGAAACAGGCTGCTGTAGACCATAGACAAGACAGAGCTCAGGCTTTCTGGAGATCTGGGTGGAGAGAATTTTTGGACAGCATGACTAACTGGAGATAACCAGACACCCTCCTGCTTACCACCAAGTAGTAAGTTCCGGGAAAACTGGCTCAGAAGTATATGAGGACCTTAGAAAAATAAAGAGTAGTCTCCTCTAAATATATAGTTCTTCCTCTAAGAGGCCAAAGGGAGATCAACAGTCCATCATTTTTCTTTTTATATTTATTATATTTTTATTAATTTATATTTCTTAACACAAAAATCATAAATATATGTGTAATGCTCAAATCAGGGTAAGCATAAGTACCTCCTCAAACACTAATCATTTCGTTATTGTGAAACCATTCAAAATCCTTTCTTCTGGACTTTTGAAATGTGCAGTATATCATCATTATCTGTAATCACCCTGTAGTGAGATAAAACCAAAACTTATTTCTCCATTCTACTTTTCTTAACCTCTGGTAACCACCATTCATAAAACCACTTTCAGCTTTTATGACATCAACTTTTTTGAGATTCCACATGAGTGAGATCACACAACTTGTCTTCTATGCCTAGTTTATTTCACTTAGCATAAGGAACTCCAGTTCCATCCACGTTCTCATAAATGGCAGGATTTCACTCCCTGTCATGGTTAAGTAGTATTCCATTGTGTACATTTACCATGTTTTCTATCCATTTTTTCAGTTAATGAACATTTAAGTTGTTTCCATTTTGGCTATTGTGAATAGTGCTACAATAAATATAAGAGGGCAAATGTCTCTTGTGTGCTGCGACCTGAGCCTGAGCTCAGCTTGGAGTACTGTAAAAAGAGCAGAGGACTGGGTGCTTATACCAAAAGAGATCATTAGGGGACCTACACTTGCTTTCTTGGTCACAAGCGACTTAGTGGGGAGAAACTGTGTCCTCTTGTATTGCTTAAAGGATTTCTTTACTTAGGGTACTAGCTCTGAGTACAAACTAACAAGAAATAAAGTGGCAGGGGCTAGTTAAGAAAATCAGACTGAACAAAAATAACAAGGAGCAGAGGAAGAGGAGGAGGACGGAGAGAGAGTGAGGGAGAGAATGGAAGGGGATGATTTTCAACAAAAATGCCAAGGCATTGCTATGCTGGGGTATCTTTTCACAAAATGATGCCAGGGTAACTGGAGAGATACAAGCCAAATAGTGAATTTACATCCCTACCTCATATACAAAACTTAGCTCAAAGACAAGTATAGACATATATGTACCAACTAAGTATATACAATTCCTATTAAAAACATAGAAGTAAATCTTTATGACTTTGGGATAACACCAAAATCACAGCAGAAAGAACAAATTGAAATTTATCAAAATTAAAGGGTTTTGTACTATAAGAGATATCATCAAGAAAGTGAAAAGATAATCTACAGAATGGGAGAAAATACTTCCAATCATATTTGACAAGTGACTTATAGTTAGAAGATAGAGAAATTCTACAATTTAACAATAAAAGAATAAATAGCCCAATTTAGAAATGGGCAAAGTACCTACATAGACACATCAGCAAAAAAGATACACAAGTGGTCAATAAAGATAGGAAGAGATGTCAATGTCATTAGCCATTAGAGAAATATGAATCAAAATTCTAAAGAGATATCAATTCATAGCCACCAAGATGGTTATGATGACCAAGACCAATCACACAGAATATAAAACAAAGCAAAAATCTTAATGGATAAAGGTATCTCAGATTCCAGCTGAGAAACAGACCCAATAAATCCTTTTAACTGGACAAAAACATTCAAGAGAAGGAGATTAGGAGTATGGGTCTCCCTTTTATGTTGGATGAATCTCAGGTACATCAAATAGAGAATGAGATAGCATGGAATGTTCTAGAGAGCAAAGAAATATAGCACACAGGTATCTGCAACCATGCCTAGAAAAAAAAAATGTTAGTGAGCTCTTGGCATAAGAGGCTAACCAGAATAAAATACAAGAAGCTGACCAAGTTTCAAAGACAGTTGTGCTGCCATTAGGGCCACCAGCATTGTTTAAACAGATTGTGGTTGTGGTTTTTAAATACTCTTGGGCTAGCAACAAGAGGCTAAATAGCGGGCTAAGTAAGCAAGCTGCTAGCACTCAAGGAAAGTATAGTCTCCAGCACTCACTTCCCATATGACAGGGAGACAATAGGGAAGGGAAAGGCTCTTAGAGAGTGGAGTAAAAGGCAGAAATGGGTCTAATGAAGGAATACCTCCACCCCCCACCACACCCCTCTAGGGAGAAGGACTCCTGCCACTTCTGTCCATCAGGATTGCAGAATTTCAAGGTATATTCCATACATGTCCTTTCTAAATATGATAGCATTCATTCAGTTTTTCAATCCATGTTCTACTATATATCAGGTGCATAAAGGGAACATAACATGTCTTCTAATTCAGAGACTTCTGGCTTAAGAAGAGCCACATTCTGGCCTGGTATAGAGGTAACTGCACATCACTCAAAAATCTTGACCTCTGAGTTTGCTGCTATCAATGAATAGGAATTTTAGGTTGCCTCCATTTGGCACAGGAAGTTAACAAAATACAATCATCCCTTGTTATCCATAGGAGATTCCTTCTAGTACCAAAATCCACAGATGTTCAAGTCCTTTAAGTGCAATAGGTTATTTATCATAAAGCCTACCCAGATCCTCTTGTGCACTTAAGATCATCTCTAGATTATTTTTTATCTTTAATATAATGCTGATGTTATGCAGATAGTTGTTGTATTGTGTTGTTTAAGGAATAACGACAAGAATAAAAGTCTCTATATGTTCAGTATAGATGCAGAGGTTTTTTTTCCAAATACTTCCAATCTTTGGTTGGTTGAATTCATGGATGTGGAACCTGAAAAGCTGGAGGTCCAACTGGGTATGATAACCAGAGGAAGAACAGTGTGGTCCTAAAACCATTCATAGACCTTTCTGGCTCTCCTCTCAGACACGTGGTCGGCTTGCACTTCCCCATCCTTTGATGAGCTTTGATGTGGCTATATTACTATCCTTAGACAGTAAAATGTGAGGAGAAGATGCATGTGCAGTACTATGAGACAATTCATGATTTCCACATTTCTCTCCACTTCATAGGAAGATCATGGAAATGTGTCAAGATGGTGCACCCATCAGCCTTGGTTCCCACATGACTACAGTCAACAGGAGTCCCTATGTTGGACCACAAGAAAAAAATGTAAGATAAAAACTTTACTTGGGGTAAGATGTACAGACTTGGGGGTTGTTTGTTACCATGACCCAGCCTACTATAGCCTCACTGAAACACATGTCAACTGGACTAAAGGAAATCTTGTGCTTACTTCTATAGATACTATTGAAAACACCCCAAAAATGAGACCCTCACGATAAAAATAACTAGACTTCACAATGTTTGAAAGTTTTAAAGTCATAGCCTTGTTTCTAAATTCTTAATGATACCTTAGAAGAATCAAGAAAAAGTTTGTGTGAGGATCACAGTTTGTCCTGAGGACATACTGGAAAGTAAATTCTTAAACATCTCTTTGAACCTCTTATTGAAATGGATGCACTCACTCAAACAGCCTCATCTTCCAGTTTGAGGAGCAGCACAGAGGTTTTCTGCAGCCTTCTGAGACACACAGATGTCCTCCCCAAGAGGAAAAGGGGACAGCTCACCCTACGTCATTTTTTCTGTTCTGCAACCATTCTTTACAGGGTGATGTTTTTTCTAATTAAGAGTAAGGAAATTTATCGTTCCTGACTCCTCTCTAAACTAGCAGTCAATGAATCTGTTCCCCTCATGAAATTTAGCACAAGTTACAAAGACAGAAATAAGAAATTATCATAAAATAAAATGTTGGAAAGGTAAATTCATAACATCCTAACCACTGTGGTTTATATTGCATTGTTTACTGGAAAGGAGAAAACTGATGATAAACTGATTCTTTTCCCATTGCAAGAGGAAGATGCGATGTGTAAGCATGTTGTGGGAGAGAATTCCCTGATATCCTAACTTCCCTGAATACGTTAAGGGTCATGACCCACCTGACCTAAAGTTTGTCCCTGTAAAAGTATTTGTTCTATAAATTTTTGTTCCTTCACTCCTTCAATCATCAAACTAAAACAGTAACAATATGTGTGGTGTCATAAGGTTAGATATTTTTCTTTAACAATGCTTAAGTTGTTTACTTCAGTTCTCTACAAAGGTAAAAACATTTTATTTAAATAAAATTTAAGTCACCTCTGTAAATGAGCTATATGCAGTTTCTTAATGGTTACTATAGTAAGTAGGTAAGTAGTTAGGTAAAAAGGTAGGTAGGAAGATAGATAGATAGACAGATAGATAGATAGATAGATAGATAGATCATAGATAGGATACTCTGATTACCACAGGCAATCACAGATAAGATTTCAGGCATAACCGTGGATTGGTCTAACATAGTCTCAGTCTCCAAATTTTTGTGGTTTATCAGTTCCCTTATGTGAAACTGTCTATAAGTAGAGTTTAATAGCCTGTATTCTATGATAAGGAAAAAATATTTTATCTTCATTTTCACTCACCTCTGATGAAATATAGTATTTCTTTCAATTATGATAATAGAAAAGTGATGATAATATTAGCATACCTGTGACTTTGCTACCAACAGAAATTACACATATTTTCATATCACTTTATAATTGTTGCAAGTATCTCAAAATATCGTTCACTATGTCAAAGAAAACCTATTATCTTGAAATACAATTACAAAAGTACTTTATTACATTACACACTTCTTTAATACACATAATAACAAGATCTCATAGCATATCTAGTAATTACCATAATTTCAAAGTAGTTAAGAGTATAAATAATAATTGAAGATACCTGAAACAACAGTGAAATGACATGACATGAAAATACACATGATTTTTACTGGTAATGAAGTTGTCAGTACTACTAGCAAGACTACAGTTTGTTTCCTACACTCACGATTCAGGGAAGTTAAATTTCAGAGATTATCAAAAATAAAACTGTCATTTTCTTCCCATTCAACTTTAGGGAGCCTTCTGAATTCTACCTTACCAACCCCTTGGGTGTCTATGGGCCACAGTTTAAGAATCCTCAGACCTCAGCTTAAGAACCCCTGGGACCTCGGCTCCCACTGTGTGAATCAAACTCCCTGGTTAGAG
>RJWT010054144.1:0-10335 GCA_004365215.1 Cuniculus paca | reverse complement strand
GATGTTCAAGCTAAAGGCAAAGACTGGAGCTACTCCGGGAGAACCAGTGATCAGTCCTTCCTCATTTCCTTTTATTTTTTCTTTCTTTTTTTTTCTTTTAAAAAGCAAAAAAGAAAAAAAGGATAAAAACAATACAGAATTTGAAAAAAAATCAGCACTAGTTAATACATTCCATATTGTTATCTTAGAAGTAGTTGTTCAGGTTACAAGATCTAGGCATAAAAAATGACCAAATTTTTATTGTATGCAGGCTACCTGCCCTAGGGCAGGTGTGGCACTCACACCATCTCTGTGATCTCCTTTTTCACAGACTCGGGATGATTGCAAAGTGAGGACCCTGGCCTTTTCTGAGCTACTTAATTAAACTTTTAAACTTCTCAAGTTGACACAATGAATCAACCATTAAAATTCCTAATATGGAAACATGGTATATGCTACCTCCTACTCTGCAAATAATATCAGCACAATGTCCTTGATGTGATAGCAGTAGCAATGAAATGTATAGCTCTAGGTGCTATCTATAGAGTATTTGCTATGTTTCAGTTAGTGCTCTGAGAATCTTACTCATATTAACTAATTTAAACCTCACAGGAACTCTTTGAGGAGAATAATATAATTATTCCTACTTTACAGAAGAAATATGGCATCAAGACATTGAGTTATAATGAGGACAATAAATTGCTAGCTCAAATTTAAACTACTATCACATGGTATAATTGAGATATGAAACTAAGCAGTCAGGCTGGAGAACCTGTACTCTTACCTGTGACAGTACACTACTTATATTATTCCTAATTTTCTGATTTGTCTAATGTAAAAGATAACTTATATGACCTTGTTTTCATATAAAAGGACACTACAGATGTTTTGACATTTTTTAATTCCAGATATTTGATTGTCACCTACTTTAGTCTTTGTCTTTAAAAATCTTCTTGTTGTTTTTAAAGACTTTGCTTTTGTTTTTTATTAAGTCACAGGAAGCCCCTAGATTCCAGCACAAGTTCTGAGCTAAGCGGTTAGGAATTTGTGCTGCTCATTATTTTACTCTATACTTTTAAAGTGCTACTAAGAGTAGACAGTCTACCTTACTGCTATGATCTTCATATGATTGTATGGCCATTACAATGAGGCTCTCAAAGATTTGACTTTAATAGATAATTCACTCTAGGCACACACAGATGATACTTTAATTAGCTCTTTGACAGTTGCATGCCATTGACAACCAAATTCCCTTCTTTGAATTTTAAAAGAATTGCTACTGATTTCAGCCCCAACTACATCATGAAACCTATGAAATTTCTCTTTTCTGCTTAAGAACCACAGTCTGTAAATACTCCCTGGTAGCAATTTCTGTATCAGTCATGGCTATTGATTGTAAGAAAGAGAAAGAGAATGAATAATTTGGTGAAAAGGATTAATTAATTGGAAGGATACTGAGTGGTTTATAAAATCAACAACAGACTCATCAACAAAGTTTAAAAATACACAGGAACCAAAACAAGCTATACAGCAGGGAATACATTCTTGAGCCATCCATATCCAAAACTCCCTGCAGCAGTCAGTGGAGGGCTACTTGATGATACCATTTGCCACAAGACTTTCATCCACAGGAGTCTTGATGCTGTTGCCATCACAGATACTGCCTTTGTGATCCCTGCATCCCTACATCCTTGCATTCCTACACCTTCTCTTGATCAGTCTTTCAAGAATTAGTCATGAGTAGGATTATCTGATCCTAATTTGTTTTTGTACCAGGAATCAAATTCATGACCTCATGCTAGCCAGGTGGGCACTGTTCCACTGACACATATCCCTAGCTTTGGGTGGGGTTATTTGAATGTTTTATCCTAGGTCAACTGCACTTTATCTCTGAGCAAACTTACCCAGCAAATGAGAATTTGCTGGAGAAACGTTATAAACGTTTTCAAAATGAGAATACCATTTGAATATGATAGAGGTAAATAAAAGTCTATATTTCTATGGAAGAAAGTAGTATTATGGAGGTTTCAAACCTTGTGTACATGTTTAATCAAGCCCTCCATGATAAAGGAAGATGAGAGTTGCATAAAAGTGCAGATTCTTGGTAAGAGGTGAAATAGATAAAGATAATTAGACAGCTGTCCCATAAAAGTTACATAATAATTTCTCATAATCCCTGAGAAACCAGAGGTGTATCTAAAGCAGAACTTTCATTCATCAATTGAAAAAGTACTTACTAGAACCCTGTTACCTAAGCAGTGGTATAAAGCACTAAAGATTCACTCCTAATCCTCGAAGAATTTAGTATATAGTTGTTGTCTTTGGTTATTCATCAGGATGAAATCATTGAACACCTTCATGTCTATATATATGAAATTAAATTTTTATGTATTTTTATGCTATATGCAAAAATTTTGCACATTTGCCGCTTGCATTCTTTTGTCATTATGTACAGTTAAATAACAATTAGATTGTTTTGGTCAAGGAAGACATGCAAAAATGAAGAGGAGAAATGAATGAAGAGAATAGAGTCGGGTCTTAGTCCACTGTGAGATCCGTAGATCAAGGGATCTCAACTTTGAAATCCTGACATGTGAAATATATTAATGGGGGTGACTCCTGAGTCAATTTGTGTTATTCATTTACAAATTAAATAGTACAATATAACTGGGCTGAATTTCATTTTGACTTTTCATAATAAACAAAGACACATTATAGGCTTCAAGTAATACACATTGGTCAACAAAATATTTTTTGATTCCATTTAGTTTTCTACAAGTTTTTGGAAAATTTCTTGATATCACTTAAACTTTAGCACCCATGGTTTTATTTCTCTGCTGAAACATCTTTTTGCATTTAAAACCCAAGTCTTACAATCATCCTCACAATTAATACACACTTTTTCTTCAGTACGAAGTGGTCATTCATACAGTGTTCTGCCGCACTTTTACCTCAACTTGTGAGGTGAAAAATTTTCGCCACAAATTACTATCCTGTAGGCAACAAACAGTGAGTTCTGATAGGGGCTAATTTTAATTCTGTCTCCTAATAAAGAAACAAAATTCACCATTGCTTATATTCTCAAAATGAGGGAGAAATTTTTGTATTTCTAGGGAATAACACTTAGGAATATTCTGGATTTTTCTCAATTCTATTCCTCGTTTATTATCAGTAAAGAAGAGAATTGTCTAACTGATAGAATTAAAGAAGGAATTCAGAATGAATTCACAGAGCTTTTTCCAAAAGTCAGGACACAGGACACATTCTTCATTCATTTCTATTCTAAACTTTTAGGAGGTCAGGTGACAGATTAGACCCTCAATGTTCAAGGGGCTGGCATACATTTTAAGCAATAAGTTCTCAAGAAGCATAACTGTAGTTGCAGATGAAGTTGCTTATTCTAATACCAACTGATTGCTTATAATACTGATATGTTGATGTCAATCTGATTGTAGCCACTCTCAGGAAATCCAGGATAGTTTATTTTCATGGTAGCCCTGAGAACTCTAACCTATTCGATCTGTGGCAGCAGCAGTTTCAATCAACAACTCTCTCTGTTCCCTAATAGCCACAGTACTAACATATTTTCCAGAAAGACGTATGTTTTCACTTGAATATGGTAATCATTACATGTTCTAATTTTTTAAAATATGCAGGACACACAGATGTGCCATTAAGCTGGCACACTTTATTAATGAGATCTCAATCTTCTCCCAAACCCCACCAAGCAGAGGAAACAATCTAATTGTATGGCTAACTATCAATGGGTTCTTTCAATGCAAATAAAAGAGGCTTATATTTAACAATTAACAAAACTTGCTACAGAAACTTGTTTTGAAAATTTGAGAGTATTTCATGTAAAAATTCCAGAACATGTAGATAGGGTTTCCAAAATAACATCCTTCACTTGATCTGAATTCGCCAGTTAAATGATACCTTGAGAAGAGTCTTCTACCTGTGATAACTAGATTGTTCCCTAGGATATAATTACCCTGTAGACAGAAATGTTGGTTACTTTTCTCTCAATGCTGGGATATAATATCTGACATCCAAAATTAAGGAAGAAAAGGTTTATTTAGCTCACTGTTTCTGAAGTTTTCAGTCCATTGTCAACTGTCTCCCAGACAGGGTGGCAAGGCATACAGGAAACACTTCAAGGTAGAAAACAGCAAAAGCAACAAAAGTGAAAAGTGGAGAGAGCAAGTTTCTTTTCCTCCCTTATATTGCAAGTAGTCTATCTGCCCCCAGCTGGATGTAGCACTCACAATATTCCTCCTCAACATGTTTACAAAGTGAGTACTCTGGCCCCCTTCTAGGTCACTCAGTTAAACTTTTAAACTTCTCAAGTTGACAAAATGAGCATCATCCTTGAGATAAGGGCATGTCCTCTACACACTGGGATATAGAACTGCTGAGTTACTTAGTTAAGCTTCTAGACTTCTTGAAATGACACAGTATATCAACCATAACAACACTAAAACATACACAATGTATTATTTTGTTTCACATTACACCTGGAATTTCACTGTATATATCATATTTTATTAGTAAGAAAAAAACTGAATTTCCTTGATGTTTACTTGAAAAGATGGATGGATTACTTATACTTGAGCAGATTAACCCTTCACACCTGAATTACTCTTGCTAAAAGCCCAAACCATAACAAATGAACAAATTCATTCTTTGTACCAATGTAAAAACATTTATTGGTAGTTGAATTAGATTTGGTCATTTTTCTAAATATTGGAGATAAATGTAGAAATGAAACAAACAGGAATCTTTAATTCTAGTAGAAGAGATAGGTGATAAGAAAAGTCCATGATATGCTTCTTAAATGCAATAAATTCTACAGAAGAAAATAAAACAGCTAAGATTATCAGGGTAGAAAAAAAGTACTTAAACATTTGACTAATAATTTTCTTATTTATATATAGTAAATGTATATGTTTATGAGGAACAAGGTGAAATTTTATTACTGTGTATATTGAGTAATGATTAACACAGGAAAATTAACTATACATCACCTTAAATTCATCATTTCATTATGATAAACACATTACACAATGCTTTATTTTTAATTTTCTTCCTCCTATCTGCCCACAGAGTATCAGAACTTATTTGTTCTATCAAACCATAACATCAGAGTTTTTTTACCAACCTCTCCTCACAGTTTTAAATACAATGCTCAGGAAGGAAAGGAATGTGACATTGAGAAGAAAACTTCTCAACAAAGACTTGAAAAGTGAAGACAAGGGACATAAATATATCCATAAAAGAACATTTCAAGGTCAAGCAGAAGAAAGTTTGAAAGTTCTCTGGCAGGAACTTGCCTTGACTCTGAGTAGTCAAAGACTGGTATGGACTATTGAAGACCATACAGAATACAATTTTAAGACCATTGAGTAATTATAAAGATAGACATAAAACCACTTCAGGATTCCAGACTTTAAATTTGGTAGCTGTAAGAGAATAGAAAAACTGAGTGACTTAATCCAAGACAGATGTACAGAGACCAATTGAGAAGACAATGCAACGATGCAAATGTGGTGGTCTGCACTGATCAGTAACAGTGGATGTGGAAGAACACAGCCTTAGTATATTTTGAAGAGTAAGGCAAGGTGTGCTGAAAAGAGAGAAACAGGAAGATGTTTACACTGTAAGATTGGGTGTTTTATTTTAGACATAGCACATTCAAGATCAAATATATAGGTGTCAGTAGAAAACATGATTTCAGGACAAAGGACAAAGCTGTTGAAACATATCTGAGAATAGTCAACACACTGGTGGAATCCAAAGCCACAATACTGAAACATGATCACAAAGAGGGTGAGTATAGATGGAAAGGAGAAGGAATTTATATTGCTCTAATTACTGCAAACTCAGGGAGATAAGGAAAAAGTCACAAAAGAGATAGATAAGAAATAGCTGGTTGATGGAAAGAAAAACCACATGAGGGTGGTCAACTGGTATAAAAGTAAATAAAGAAATGGAATAAAGACTTTGTTATGTAATGCTCATAGGTTAACTATGACAAGTTATAAGACTGGCTTCTGAATTTGGAGATATGCAAGTAGCTGCTGACCTCGATAAGAATTTTTCTGAAGTTGTGTTGGAGAACATATTATTAGAGAGGGCATAACAGAATAATGGAACATTGTTAAACCTCTGATTATAAAGCTGTCTCTGCCCTCTTTTAGTTAATAACATTTTGTTTGTCTCGGTCATGTTAGATATCGATTCAGCTCACCAACCATTTGGATGAAATGTACTTTCAAGCACCTAGTCTTTCTTTAAATTAGGTATAACTACTATCTTGCTTTGGCAAACAAATTATCAGCAAACTGACAAGAATTAATTTGAGCAGGAACATTAACATTAGTTTTATTGCTGTATCTCTCTCCTTTCTGTTTTTGGCAGTGTTCTGTGTAGCAGGAATTTTGGTATATTGGGTCCAATATGGAACAAAAAACTTCTACAAAGATGTGATGTACAGGTGGTTTGATTGAAAAACAAACCTTGGGGTTTGAAAACACTGAGGTTTGGAGTTCACTGGCAACTTCTCCACTCTAAGCTGGCTCACACACACCAGTGTTCTAACTCTGTAGAACCTGCTAGAATTTTTGCACCAATATTGCCCAACTGTTCCCAGCCTGTGCCACATCTATTGGGAAATCATAAACTCTCTAGAAGATGGACAATCTCTATTTTCCTTATTGGTATCAGCAAATGTAGAATGTAATAATTAGTTCTTATTCTCCTTAGGAGCTTTCTTTCTCATCAGTGAGGTAAAGGAGATAAAAATAAATCCTATCTAAAGATATCAATATCACATATCTGTGGGAGGGTAAAAAGCTGGGTATTCAGTGGAAAAGTCTGGCAGATTAGAAGAACCTGTTCCCAGTTTATATATGAAATTATGAAATTAGTTTTATATGAAAGAGTTATTTAAGATAATGCATACTCAGTAATTACTAGTTATTATTTCATTTTAATTGTTGATTATTATCATAGTTGCTTGTTTAATGAAGAGGATGAGGATGTCTTCCTGACCATGATAATGTTTATTGCCAAATTCAGGTGTTGTTTAGCATAATTAGTTAAATTTCACCCTTGTTTATTTACGAGGGCATAATTTTTTTTTAAAGTCTGAATTCATTCAAAATTTGTTAAATGTCTGCTGCACACCAGATTTCATTCAGAAAACGGATGTCAGATAAGTGGTGTTCAGCCTCATACTCCCACTTCAGTGTCATGAGGAATGAAGTCTTTAATATAAAAACAGGAAAGGTCATCATCAACTCTATCTATCTGAAGGAAAAACAGCGTATGACATTTGTCCCCATGTTAGCACAATGATGGTACATTTCTCATAAGTTTATGGGACCTTGATCACCAATCCACAAGTTATAAACCTGGATTCAATTGGATCAGTTGACTTGTAAAAGACAAAACATTGAGAGATAGTCTGAGTGACAGAAAGGGGTGGGAATCAAGATGAGAGAGAGAAAAAGAACAGAGAGACACAGAAATAGATGCTAGGGCATGCCATCTCACAGAAATATCTGTGTATTAAAATACAGATTCATATCGTATTAAGTATTTCTTCATTTCCTGAGTGAATATATGGTTCTTACAATGCTGCAAATTTAAACGATTGCCATAATACAAGGAAATTGTGGCTGAAAGAAACTCAGAATAGCATGCCAAATGACTTTAATACATTTTTGGCCTATTTTTCTTCCCTGAACTGCACCTAGCCAGACCATTCAATTCAGCAAGCCGTCGAGGACTGTGAGATATTACATCATTACAATGCTGTATATATAATTCATTCACCATGTCAATGAAATGGTGATAAATTCAGGACTTACTCTCAAGGATCATTTCACATATTTCATCTCAAGACTTTTAAAATAATTTTTGTTTTTTAATTCCCATTATAACTCCCACCAGCTGATCAACCACATTATCTTCAAAAAATTGGTGAGGTCCCAAAAGTAATGTAGCCTTGTGAAAGCTGGTGAGACTTGGTACACACACCCTGCACCCTGTCAGGTTTGTTACTCTCCTGGGAGCAAAGGCAGTACATGGGCCACGATTTGAACCTCAACTGCCAATTGAAAGGAGCAATCTTGCCTTACAGTTTTCTAAAGGACAAAATAAAAATAAAACATAATTTTTATTTTCAAAGTTAGATGTCTCTAGATCCATGAGACTGGTACAGAATTCAGGTTTGTCTTGTTTTGTTTTTTGTTGTGTTTTGTTTTCATTCAACTTGTATATATGAATGAATATCTCAGTTCATTTTCTGTTGCCATATTAAAGTATTGGATGGTGGTACATTATATGAAAAAAAGAGGCCTATTTATTTCAAAGGTTTGAATGGTAAAGATTGGGTCACTCCATTTATTAGCCAGTGATGAGTACAGATTATAACATATAGCAGAAACAAGAGTAGGAAAGGCACAAGGAATGTATGGAAGCAATTGCACATGTAGACTGACCTACCTTTATAACAACCAGCTTTTCTGGCAATTGATTCAGTCTCTCAAGACCTAATCCACTTCCATGAGGCAGGCACTAATCCCTTTTAAGAGTGATGCCCCATGTATGACCTCATTATCTTCTAAAGTTTCCATCAACTGTCAGCACATTTGCATTGAAGAGCAAGTACTTAATACATGAATCTTGGGGGGTGCGCTTATAGAAACCATATCATATGTTGAAGAACTAGAGAATGAAATGTTTTCCCTTTAAAAGTTTCCATCAAGTAGAAAACACTGTCAAGAAAGTCGTAACTGACAACTCAGTGTGAGAAGTTCTGGAATGGGAGTTAGAAAATTTATTGTGAAAAGAAGTCACAAAGTGAGAACAAACTCAAAGTTCTAACTTCCTAAGACATATCTCTGGGAACATGGCTTACTTGCTGTGTCCTGAAGCATATTTAGGGGAATTCCTATTTTGTACCATGTCGTTAGTCACTGAAAGGGAATGACAAACCCACTGCATTAGTTCCTAGAATTACCTTAACAAAGCATCACAGATTAGTGGCTTAAAATGACAGGAATTATGTAATATAAAAGTCCAAAGTCAGCAAGTAGAAGCCCTCCTTTCAAAAGGTCTAGTAGAGGATGCTTGCTTTCCTCTTCCAGCTTTTGATAGTCTAAAGTGTCCTTTCTTGTGGCAGCACAATTTCAAGCTGGTCTTTCTATTCACCTGGTCATCTTGTCCCTGTATGCATCTTCTGATCTTCTCCTCTGATTGTCTATGCCAAATTGTCATGCTTTGTGCAATGACTCCAGCTTTATACTAAATTTGACTCTAACCTAATGGCATCTTGTTAACTTGTATGTAAAAAATCCTGTCTCCAAACAGTGTTTCACTTCAAAATACTCACAATCACATCCATGGAAGGTTGATTGTGACAGAAATACAGAGGTCATGTTGAGAAAGGAGAGGTGGTGGCTGCAGCTAGACTCTGGAGAATCCCAAATACCATGTGGAGAAGCCTTAAGCATGTTTCCATAGGAGAAGTACCAGAGAAGCTTCCTCTATAAAGATAACCCTCATCACAATGAAAAAAGAAATGAACCAAATGGAAGGGACAATTCTATGTCAAGTCCACAGCAATTGTTCAGATGGATAATGGGAAAGCACATGAGAGATCAGAGCTATGAGAAGGTTCTCAGATGACACTTTGCTACTTCTAGTTGAGAAAACTTATACACTCATAAAGCTATCACCTTCTAGTCTCTTTTTTTTTAATTTTAAAGAGAATAAAACAAAGCGAAACAGAACAGAACAGAACAGAATAGAACAGAACAGAGCAGAACAAAGCAGATCAGAACAGAACAATGCAAGCAACACAGGTCTTCAAAACAAGACAATAAGAAATCAAAGTGGCTACCATACTATGTCTTGTTTTCTTTGAAATAGTTGTCCATACCTTCACACACAATAAATCCAAACAAAACAAAATGGTATAAAACAAATCAAAACAAAAGAATGAAAGCATTACAGGTCTTCAAAACCAGACAATAGGAAATCAACAATGGCTTTATAATGTCTCTTGTTTTCTTCAAAATAGCTATCCATACCTTTTTGACTTTCTAATTTCTAGAGTACTTTTTAAACATCTCACCTAATTAGTTCAGGCCTATCCAGATAAATTTTCTCTCTTATTTATCCTAATAATGAGTTTCATCCATACATAGGGAGGGGAGGATTCATTCAGGGTATGTAGACTATAGAACAGAATCTTGAGAATTCTTCTCTTTATAATCATTACTATCCTGAGTAAAACAGTGTTGGCAGAAAAACAATTACCCTTTCTATCCTCTGACATCAATTTTAATA
>RJWT010054143.1:0-10317 GCA_004365215.1 Cuniculus paca | reverse complement strand
AGCAATTGAGGTACAAAACGCACCTAAAGGATCGTACTGTTAGGTTGAATTTACAGGCATGGGGTTGACAGTCTGAGCATGTATAGGGAGGATAACAGTATGCAATATGGTAAATATGGGGGGGTTTCTGTCTTGTTTTTAAAATCTAATAATGTTCTCACTGTTTTGTTTTATTCTTATTAATTTTTTTTTTGCTTTCCTCAATATTCTATTTTGATTGGTTTTATTCTGTTTTGTTTTGGTCTGATTTTGCTGTAACTGATGGAATGGAAAACTACTGTGAAGATAATAAGATATACTATGGTAGCCATTGTTGTTTTCCCATTACCCTGCTTTGATGTTCTGTACCAATTTCACTGCTGTGTTTTGATTGGATTTATTCTATTTTGTTTTGTTTTGTTGGGTTTTACTATTAAAAAAAATCGAATAAACTAGTAGTTTGGATATAGGTAAAATTATACTCTTAGTAGTGCAGTCACAGAATGTACAATGTATTCAGGCCTCAGGACAGTGGCGGCGGCACATTCCTGCGTGCCTCTATTGGTCAGCTTCCTCAACCTTGAGACACAACTTATGACACTCATGACTTAAAGAAAGAGAAGTTTCACCTGGCTCAGAGGCAAAAGCTTCAAATTGGAAGGACGCATTGGAGCAGCGCCGCTTGGTTCACAGTAGGCAGGAAGCAGGGCAGGGAGGGAACAGCGCAAGGGAGGAAGGGGTGAGGGATCAGACATTCCAGGGCCACTGCTCCATTCCACACCCAGCCATGTGTGGAAAGGTGTTCTGCTAACCCCTCGGGAGACTCCAAAGGCCAGTGAAATTGGCGCTCCACCCTAATTGCCACAATTTCCACCTATTCAGAGGCTGAGGCAGGAGGGGCTCAAGTTCATGCCAAGCAATTTAACTAGACTCTATATAAAAAATAAGTACATAAAAGGTTGGGGATTTAGCTCAGTGATAAGAGTGTCCCTAGGTTCAACATTCAGTGTCACAAGAAAAGGCAGGGCTATGCTGCAGGAAATATGAATAATATTAAAATATTGAAATATGGCTTAAAAAAACTGATAATGCATTTTGTTATACCTATCAGTGTTTATCTGAGACACTGCATAATTTTATTTGGAGATGATAGTAAAAGCTTAGAGTGAGACTTTCTGAATGTGAATTCATTACCGCAATCCTTTTACGACTTCCCCACCCTACCTCTCTCTCATTAATAGAACCTGAATCCTAATACACCACAGTCTCCTTCTTCCTCTTTCTTATCTTTCTTTCTGCCAAGAAACAGATCTACTAAATCTTATCTATCTCCCTGGCCCTCTTCGAACAGCCAGGAAAATACATCCCCTCAATATGGCTCCTTAAGTTAGGATTTCGTACTCCTTGCTTTTCTAAAAACCTAACGCTTTTTATTACTTTGTGCTTTTTCTTGTTTCCATGATCTTTTTCATTGCTGTGCAAGTGTTCATACTTTTGCCACTGGTCTACCATTTCTGTGCTTGACTATTTCCTAGGATTCTTTAAGCAGGAAGCATTCACTCCAGGCAGCCCAACCTGTGTGTCCAGCAGAGGCGTGGCCCGCTCTGAGGCTGATTCTCCTTTGTGGAGTGCTCTTCCTGTCGGGCAGAGTTCTCCACATTGCTGTGTGCCCAAGCAAATCCTTGGTGGTTTTCATACTTGCAGCCTGGAAACAGTGCATTTTCTAAGGACAGAAATCATATATTACTTAGGTTTGTGGTTAGATACCCTGCCCGGAAGCAAGGAGATTCATCAAATGGAACACAGAGTGAATTTACAAGGAGCTGCTGTCGCATCTTCTCTCTTCCACCAGGTGGCACTATGTTATTCTCAGTAGAGACCAAAGCAGAAGCACAGGAACTCTTGCAAGGATGCAGGTCACTAGCCCCATGCCTCAGGTGTGCATTGTAGAGTGGGACTCTTCACAGCTACCATTCACACTACTGTAAAATACAGATGATTAAGTTGGCATTTTCATTATGATCTTTACAGAAGCAAATTAGAAAAATATGAAATTACTGGGTTAATAAAGTCAATTATCCTAAACAAAAGGGACCTGATACTCTTTTCTTTCACTGAGTTTTCCTCCAAAGGTTTCCAAAAGCAGAGGTGTTGTATTTCCATAATTGGAGTGATTCAAGAATATCCCCAGCTGCTCACAGTGGTGTATGCCTGTAATCCCAGCAATCCAAGGCGCTGAGGCAGAAGAAGGTGGGCAACTTAGAGACACCATGTCTCTCTCCAAGAGCATGAAGAATGTGCTCTTTCCCTCTAAAGAGGCAAAGATTTCTCACCTGATCTATATATGTACATGGCAAATGTAACTGCACAGGTGCAACCTTAATTTTCATGCTATGATTTCATCTATTTGAGGGAAAAAATTTAATAACAATTTTGTTGTGAGAGATAATATTCTATTTAGGAGTTCTGCTCTGTCAAAGTAGACATTGAGTGCTTCTTTCTTAATACTAGGTAGCCACAAAAAAAAAAAATCTGGTGTGTATATGTTGTTGTTGTTGCTGCTGCTGTTGTTTTAAACAAAAACAAGACTACTCAGAAAGTAATCCCTATTTAAATTCCTTATTAGTCACCAGTATCCTTGTGGGAGTTTAACTAGCTAACTGCCTACCACATCTTCCTTTGGAGCACAAAAACACAAGAGCACCAACATAGTCCCTAGCAAAGGAGTAGCTCCCTCAAGAAGTAGTTAATTCCTAAAATTCCACAGTTAAACATTCATTCTTTTGACTTAAAAACCTTTGACCCCTGGTAAATACATGCACAGGCAGGTGACTCTTGAGGCCTTATCAGTTATTTGCATCTAAATATGAGTGATCTTATCAGAGCCTCTCCTATTTGAGTAGGTATTGAAAAGAGGATATGGAAGGAAGGTAGAGGTTGCTTGAGGTACACTAATTCCACCCTTTTATATACTATGCTCCTCCTAGCTGTGCTGAAATCCATGTTTTCAATATAATTGTTTTCAAATGCAGACGAGATGAGACTAGCAGAGACCAAGTAACATCAAGATCTGAGCGTTTATTTAGATGAAAATGCGTATTTCCAAACCTATATATATATATAAACATAGTTTAGATTATGAAACCAAGATAAAGTTGACTTTATTAATGCTTCAGTTTTCTGCTGTATGCTTTGCCTCTCCAAATTGACGTGAGGATGCCAGAGAATGGACAATTAAGGAAAAAGAATCTTTTAAAGGGGAATTCTTGTTAAAATGGCAAGCCCACATATACAGTTCTTATCCATACAACTAGATCTTACTCTCTTGTCACTTCACACATACAAATAGCCTTAATTTAAAATATGAAAGAAATTTGAAGAATGTGTTTCAGGGTTGTCCTCTGCCAGCAGCTGTAAATGTTGACTAAAGATACTATGAGGAGAACTTACTTTATGAACATTTTTCCACAACTGAAAATTATTTCACTTGCTATTCCAGCTGTTTTCTTCCATGACTTAAAACAGCTAAAATTTTAAGAGAAATTTAAAGAAAAACCTAAAATGATATTTTACTGCCTTTCCCCACAAAATTAAATACAGTTGAAATGACTTCTGTTAATATTTCTTCCAAAATCTCACTATCGCAGCTGGACTTAACTAACAGCATTTTGTAGAACTGATGGCTCTATCATGAGGTTTTCAGCATTTTTGACACTTTTTTGTTTGACAGATGGCAAAGCACATTACTACCAGCAAAAGGACAAAAGCAAATATATCAGAGTGCTCTGAAAGCAAATAGAGTTCGTTAGTTCAACACTAGGCTAGATTTTATAAATCACCTTGGAAGTCCAGAAGATTTGTTGAAATTCGCATTACTCTTCAGTAATTACGACTCACAGTAAAAGTTTTCTACTTAGCTCCAAATGTGAATGCTAAAGTGCTTTCTTTGGTTGACTAATCAAAGTAATTATTTTTAAAAAGAAAGGAAGAAAGAAACTTTGAGGAAAGAATTCATACATGTGGAAAGAATTTAATTTATTTGTTCATTTATGGAATTAATTTGAGAAGAATGTATTCCCTACCTAAGTGTACAAAGGCACTCTGAGTTTACATGTATGAGCAAAACACGGGCCCAGAAACTTATCCTACAGAAAACCTGCATATGAAAAGTGACTCTGCACAACAGTACATGAAAACCAAGTACCCAAATATCCTTATTGGAGTATGAATTTCAGCAAACTATGATGGGAGCCAAATGTCTCCAAGGGCCAGCTTATGTTATAAATGAAATGCATCAGGAAACATATGGCATACCTTTCTCAGAGCAGTTGCCACCCAGCCTGAGCTAACTGTTATCATGTAAGGAAAGAAAAATATCTTTTCCTTTTACCTATCTTATATTCATTAGCTAGGGTCTCTGGAACAAAAGACAGGATGACAACAGAAAATCATTTTTTAAAAAAGGAATGAGAAGAGAAAATCATAAAAATTCACAGAACATGAGATTTACCACAGCAGCCTTCAAAGAAAAAAAAAAAAGACTTGAAGGAAAGGCTAAACCTGAGTGTTTTTTATGTTGAAGATTGGATGGCAAAGATGATAAGTCACTGAATAGATGCTGAATGTAGTAAACTGGAGCAAGCTTGCATCTGTTTATTTTGGGTTCTACTCATTGTCCCTCCACTGAGAGATAAGGGCACTCCGTTCCCCTATGTACAGGATGGGTCCTCTCACATGATGCTCTGATTGACACGGAGACCACCATAGGGACAGAGAACCACAGAGACCACTATAGGGACAGAGTAAAAACTTTTGTACCTTTCAAATGTTACTCATCAAAAGCATGATTCGGATTTTCTTCCAAGGCATTCAGGGATTTGAAGTGTTTGGTTTGTTGTTATTTTTATAGTAGTCTCTCTCTCTCTCTCTTTCTCTCTTTCTCTCTCTCTTTCTATCTCTCTCTCTCTCTCTCTTTCTTTGCTAGGAACCACGACTCTTCACTTGGGCCTACAGATACCCATATGTAATTAACAGTAGCACAAAGTAGGATCTTCATACTTCAAAATTCCATGTAAATTCTTCTCAACTTTATATATAGGGATGTTAGTTATTTAGTCTGCCTAGAAGTTAGCAAAATAAAGTTTATTACTCCCAAATTTACCCAGCCTATCTCATTACCCTTCAAGACTCAGGGGACCAGGATGAGATTTGCAGGAATATTTAGCCAAGCCCAGAACCTACGCTGTCCAAACCTGTGGTCACCATGGATTCCTGCAGAGCCAAACATGTCTGACATTGTCCAACAAGTCATGAGGGTTCAACCCAGGGGAACTGAACTGCCCCTTAAGCTATCAGGATTCCTCTAGAGCTATGGAACCCTGACTGAGAAAGTGATTGACTGGACCCTGGTCCACTGCACCACCCCATAAAACTTGTCTCCGTTCTCTTGTAAACAGGCCAGTGGGAAGCATCATTTCAACCTGTGCTCCCCACAACTTCTCCCAGAGGTCTTTTCCTAGCTTTTCTTACTTTCTTTTCTTAGGGGGCCAGTTAGATCTTTATCAGAGTAGTGTCTACCTTTATTTTCTCTTACCGTTTGCTTAACCTTTTCTTTATAAATTCATACTTTTGCTTTAGTTTTGATTTCCATTATTACTGAAGCAAGACCCATACTAGCCAGTGACATTATTGCCTGTGGTGAGGAGAAAAGTGGAAGGAAATTTGAGACAAATCTTCATGTTTCTTCTATTTTCTTAAATTCCTTCACCCTAAAATATTAAAATACCAAAGTGCCATATTTTGGAGTAACATGTCCTGAACCTTGTAATGTGCAAGCCCAAGATTGTCAAGGTTTATTATTTTTTGGAAGAAAATCCATTTTTATGTGAATGGTTTTGCTCCACCATACCTTTGAATGAGACATTATATTCAAAGTTCTCAAAGAAACTGCCAGTCAAGAGTATTACACTCACCAAAATGATCTTTTCAGAAATTAAGGAGAAATAAAAATCTTTCCAAGACACACAAAACCGGGAGAAGTCATCGGAATGGCCTTACAAGAAATGCTTAGAGAACTCCTGCACTCTAAGTCCTTATTACCTATCATTAATAACCTTCAATATAAACGTACTAAATTTCCTAATCAATCAAGATTTACACTAGCTGAATGGATTATTTTAGAAGTCTTAACAATATGTTTCCTACAAGAAGCACACTTCACTGGTAAAGAAACACATAGACTGAATGTGAAAGAATAGAAAATGACATACCATGAAAACAGAAAACAAAAACAAGCAAAAGTTATACTTACATCAGATAAAATAAACCTTATGTTAAAAGCTGTATAAAGAGACAATGTTACAATAAAATGATAAAGTGATAAATTAATCAATTTTGATTATATGTGCCCAATTATATAAAGTAAACATTTTTAGAAGTAAGGGAAGAGAGAGACTCCAATAGAATCATAGTGACTGCAGAACTTCATTTTCTTTAGTGAAAGCATCCAGATGAAAAATTAATACAGACACAGAAGAGTCAAACTATAATATAAACAAATGGACCTACCAGGTGTCAACAAAATATTTTATTCAATAATTACCTGGAGAATGTACATTCTTCTCATCATCATATGGAACATGGAAAGGAATGTAAAAAGAAATGCAACATACAAAACATACAAAATACAAGAAAAGCAGTAGCAAAAGGTAAGTTTATAGAAATAAATAGCTGCTATTAAAGAGGGAAGAAGTAGGAAAAGGAAGGAAAGAAGGAAGGAAATTGGTTTTGAATAAACAACCTAACAATACAATTTAAGGACCTAGTAAATTAAGAATAAACTAAACCCGAAATCACTGGAAGGAAAAAGACAAAATAAACAGTAATAAACAAAATAGTTTAAAAAACAAATACAAAGCATCAACAAAATGAAGTGTTGGGTTTTTAAAAAGATAAACAAAATCAATAAACATTTAGGTGGACTAAATAAGAAACAAAGAGAAAAGAACCTTAAATGTAAAATCAGGATGAAAACGAAGACATTATAACTAAAAACACAAGAATACATGAATGTTTAGGGATTATTAGGAACAACTATATTCCAAAAAATTAGGAAACCTAGAATAAATGAGTGAATTTCTGACACGTAAATTACCAAATTGAATCATGAATATATAGAAAACTTACACTAATTAAAAGTAATAAAGTTGAATCTGCAATAACGAATCTCCCAATAGAAAAACCCAGGATCTATAGAGTTTACTGCTGAGATTTTCAAATGTTTTAAAAACAACTAAAACCAATTCTTCTCAAATCATTGCAAAAAGTTGAAAGGAAGGGAACCCTTCCACACTGGCCACATGATGCCAATCTCACCCTGACACTAAATCAGACAAGGGCACAGCAACTATGACTATGGGTCAATATGCCTGATGTATGTAGCTGCGAAAATTCTCACAAGAATAAGAGTAAAACAAATCCAATCCTGTATTGAAAGATTATTTGTCACATTAGGTAGGATTTATTCCAGAAGTGCAAGGATGGTTACAAACACACAACTCAGTAAATGTAATACATCACATCAACCGAAGGAAGGATAAAAGCTGCATAATTACCTCCACTGGTAGAGAAAATGCATTTAAAAAGTTAAATGTCTGTTCCTGATTAAAAATTCTCAAAAAATAGAAATAAAAGAATGTATCACAACACAGAGTAGGCTATATATGACAGACTCAGTGCCAACATCATACAGAATGGGAGAAGAGAAAGTCATGTCCTCTAAGATCGATAAAAAGTTAAGCCTGTCCTTTTACCAGTTTTATGCACTTGTGCTGGAAGTCTTAGCTGAAGCAATAAGACAAAGAAAGCACATAAAAATAAGAAAAGTGAAAGTTAAATTATGTGTCTGTAGATGACATTACCTAGAGAAAAATCCAAGAAATTCACCAAAAACTGTTGCCCAATGTAAAAAACAGTGGCATTTTATACACTAATAATAATAATTTTATGCACTAAAAATATACACTAAAAAAGGAAGTCAAGAAAGCAATGTCATTCAAAATAATAACCAAAACAATCTAAGAATAAATTTAGCCAAGAAAGTGCATAATCTTTATAATGAAAATTATAAAACACTGATACAAAATTTGAGGAGAACACAGAAAAATGAGAAGACAGCCTAGGTTCATGGATTTAAAGAATTTATAATGTTGCAATATCCATACTCCCTGTTGTATATTCTCCTAATTGGGACAAAATTCCTGACATCTACAACTTAAAGAGTTTAACTGTGGGTTACAGTTTTGGAGCATTTAACGCATGAGTAGCTGGTTCCAAGGCAGAAATGGCATCGTGGAGGAAACCTGCTCAAGTTATGGCAGCTAGAAAACAGCAAGGGAACAACACCAGAGAGGAAAGGGCCTGGGACCACATTAGCACCCAAGGTTATACCTCCATGTCCCACTCAGAGACTCCCAGAAGTGCACTTTACATATCTCCTAGATGGTGCTCCAGCCAATCAAGTTGGCAATGTAGTTTAACCATCACACTACCCAAAGTGATATAGATCCAGTGCAGCCTCCCATCTCAAAATACTAAAGCATTCTTCACAGAACCAGAATAAAATAATCCTAAAATTCATATGGAACAAAAAAAAACTGAAGAGCAAAGGAAGTCTTTGGTAAACCAAACTAAATTGGAATCATCCTAATACTTGGCCTCAAAATATACCACAAAGCTATTGTAAACAAAACAGCATGGTATTAACATTACAACCAACATATAAACTAAACAACTGAATGAAGCACCTAGAAATAAATTTGCATATTTATATCCAACTGATTTTCAACAAAGGCATCTAAAACATACTTTGGAGAAATAAGATCTAATTAATAAATGATGCCTGGAAAACAGCTTTCATAAAGAAGAAGAAAAAAAACTACAACTTGTCTATCTCCATATACAAAAATAAAGTGAAACTAAATATAAGGCCTGAATCCATGCAACCATTAGAAGCAGCCACTAAAAGCAAATATACAGAACAATCTTCAAAACATTGATAAAGAAAATTATTTGTTTGGATAAAACCCCCAAAGCAGCAATAGTAAAAGCAGACAAGTGGGATTATGTCAAATTAAGCAGTTTTTGCACAGAAAAGAAAATAATCATCAGAGCATAGAGACAACATACAGAATAGTAGAAAATTTTTGCAGCTATTCTTCTGATGAAACATTAATATCCAGAATATATAAGGAACACAAAAACCCTAGTGGCAAAAATATTATTCTAATTAAAAATGGGCAAATGATCTGAGAAGGCATTTCTCAAAACAAGATACACAAATTGTCAAATAGTATATGAGAATATTCCTCGATATCACTAGTCATCACGAAAATTCTAATCAAAACCATAGTGAGATCCCATCCCCCTCCAATTTCAATGGCTACAATTAAAAAGACAAATATTTACAATGCATAGGAGGGAGAACTACTCTATTCAGTTGACAAGAAGGCAAGTTAATGTACCCAATATGGAAAACACAATGAAGGTGGCATAAAAAACTAAAAAGAGAACTCTGTGCAGTCTAGTGATCCCTCTATCCCACCACAGGGTCTACCTGTACGTGAAGTGAAATCAGTGTATCAGTGTGCACTCCCATGTTTGTTGCAGCACTACTCACAATAGCTAAGATAAAGAATCTACCAAGGCATTAGTTACTAGATGCATTGATAAAATGTGAAAATATATTGTATATAGAGACCATGGAATATTATTTAGACATACTACTGAGACATAAATAAGAATAAAAAGCTATCATTTGTAGCAACATGAGTAGACTTGCAGGACATTAGTTAAGTGAAATAAATCAAATGCAGAATGACTCCCTCATGGCCTCACTCATGAAAGCTGAAAAAGTTGGTTTTGCAGAAGTATAAGGTAGGAGAGTGGACTCTGCAGGTTATTAGGGTAGGACAGTGGGGATGCAGTGGCAAGTGTCAAAATATAGTTAAGAAGAATAAGTTATATTCTTATTCTGTGTCACAGTAGGATGACTATAGTTCAAAGCAATCAATTATATATTTCACAGAAAATTAGAAGAGGGAAATTTGAAGTTTTCTAAAACAAAGATAACAATGTTTAGGGATACAGAAATGATAATAATCCTGACTTGATCAATACATATTGAAAACAAATTATCCCAACATAGTCAAAAATATGCAAAAAGATTATGCCAGTTAAAAAAGGTCTTTTGATAATGGGGAGGAATTTAGCTCAGCAGCATAAGCACCTGCCTGGCAAGTGTGAGGTCATGAGTTCAATCCCCGGTAGCAAAAAAAAAAA
>RJWT010054142.1:0-10324 GCA_004365215.1 Cuniculus paca | reverse complement strand
GATCGTGAGTCATCTTTAAAAGTCGAGGGCCTCTGGTACTCTCTTTGTGGTCAGTGGTTGCTACACCAGGAAACTGGGAGAGGGACAAAGTTACCTGGACTACAACACACTGGTTAAAACCATCCTTCAGCTCCCGGCCCTCCAGGAGCGCTGTGGCCCATTCCAAGGACTCATTCCCTGTTCACGACTGGCTTAGAGCAGACAGGGGCTCCCAATCACAAAGAGCTTAACAGGATCGGCTATAGATTTGTTTTCTGTTTTTCGAAGATAGAAAGCCCAGTTCCAGACCTACTCAATCAGGACTTCTCAGAATGAACACAGCCTGAGCACGGTGTCAGACTGCTAATTTCTCCCAGTACCGGTCCTCCCCTTGCCCTGGTAACAGCCCCAAGTTACCACCTGGCTGCATTACCCTCCAGCCACAAACCTAGAGCTCTCAGGCTCTTTGGCAGTTATGGCTATGTTAACAAGTTTCCGACCAGAAGAAAGGAAGTATTGTGCAGAATTTACCTGACTGACCCCAAGAGGAGGTCACCTTCTTTTTCTGGCCCTTCCTTTCTTGCTGACTAGAATTTAATAGCCGAAGGAACAACCCCCAACACCTGAAGCTGCCATACTAGATCCAACTGCCCGCCTCCTGTCTCCTTTAAAGTGAAAGAAAAATCTCTCTCTAAGCTAGTGTTCTTTGGGGGTTTTTTGTCACTTAAATATTAATACATGTAATTTTTATAAAGCACCACAGACTATTCTGATGTGACACCTGGATAAATATTGATTTAGAAGAATTTTAGTTAAAAACTATACACCAAAGGGTACAATTAGGTAGGAGAAATAACTTCTAATGTTTTACTGTACAGTAGGGTAACTATGGCTAACAACAGTAATTCTAGATTTCAAAATAACTTAGTAGAGAGGACAGATTTTGGATAAGTATTTGGGTGATGGATATGCCAGTTAACCTGCTCTGATCATTGTATGCTGTATACATATATGGAAATATATTATAATCCTAAATATGAGCATTTATTATGAGTTAATTAAAAATAGAAATAAAAAGTGCACCAAAAGCACAAGCAACATAAATTTTTAAACTCTGGTGCATCAAAGAACATGACCAACCAAATAAAAAGACAATCTACAGAATAGAAGAAAATATTGGTAAATCATGTATCTGACAAGAGTCTACTATCTAGAATGAACATATATATGTGTGTGTGCGTGTGTATAACTATAGAGAATTCTTACAACTCAGTAAGAAAAACAACTGTGTTAGGACATGAATAGATACTTCTCCAAAGAGGATATGCGGATAGCCAACAAGCATGTGAACAGATATTCAACATCTTTAGTCATTAGAACATCAATCATAATCACAATGAGAAACACCACTTCATATCTATTAGAGCAGCTACAACTGGGATTAGGGGTAACTGTTCACAAGGATGTGAAGAAATAGGAATTTTTATCTATTGCTTCGTAAAATCTTATAGTTAATATGAAGAATTATCTTGCAGTTTTTCAAAATAGTAAACATAGCATTATACTATGATACAGGAATTCTACTCTCAGGTATATACTGAACTGAAAACAAATTATATGCATATACATGAACAGTATTTGGCCATAAAAAATAAAGTATTAATACATGCTACAATGCACATGAACTTCAAGAACATTATAGTACATTAGATACAGGCACAAAGGTCACATGTTGTATGATTCCATTCACATGAAATATCCAAACAGTCTAATTCTTAGAGACAGAAAGCACATTAGTGGTTTTCAGGGACTGCGAATATAGTGGGAGTGGGGAGTAACTGCTTAACGGGCAGGGTTCCCTTTGGGGTAATGACAATGTTTTTGAAGCATCTGCACATTGTGAATGCACTAAATGTCACTCAATACTATGTTCAAAAGACAATCTCGTGTTGAGAATTCTACCTCAACATCTAAAAATGCTTTCCTAAAAATTTAATTCCAAAAAGAATAAACATGCATTTTTCATATGACGAGATCACTCTACTCTTAGGAAGAACAACTATGTCCATACACACTTGTATACAAATAGTGACATTTTGTTTGAAATAGTCCAGAACTGGAAATAACCTCAATGTCCCCCAATAGTAAATGGTTATATGGTACAGGCATAAAAAGTAGTATTCAGCAACTAGAACGAATGAAGTACAGACACAGGCAACACATAGATCAATCTAAAAATTAACTGTTGTGAGTTAAAGAACCCAGCCCTCTTCCTTCCAAAAGTAGATACTATTGGTTCCATTTCTACAAGATTCTGCAAATTTTCTACTATTCTCTAATGATAAAAAGTTGCCTGTGGACAGAGGCAGAAAAAAAGAACAGGAGGCATCACAAAGAGGAAGTACTCCTTATCTTGCTTGTGGTGCTGGCTTCACCGGTGCAAGCACAGATCAAAACTCATTTTACTTCAATCACAAGCAGTTTACCATATACCAGTAATTACCTCAACAAAGCTATAAGAAATAACAACGATTAGCAATAAGAAAGGCAGTGAAGCAAGATCGCTCACATACTGACAACGCAAATTAAAACAATGATCTTACACGGTCTTAGTAATACTTTTGAAGAACAGGTATGACAAAGAAAAACATTCCCTCTAACAGCAAGCAATGTGTAGGATGCTAAATAGCAATGTATAATGTGTGTGTCTGCAGACCAGTATGAATGAACTGAGACACACCAAACTCTTTTCGGTGCTTTCTGGACTCTGGCTTTATAGTCTTCTCCATAAAGGAAATAGTTTTCTGTAAAGTCTTGTGTCTCCCATATATATTGTATAACTTCATAATTATCAAAATATTTTTAAACACATCTGTTAGCACCATCTCATTTTTGCATGAAATCTGCAATGCATCAAATATCAAATGATGTCTTAAACAGTGCAGAACACATGGCTTTCTCAGGCGTCTAGCAGAGCAGCCCAATCTGAGAACTTGCTAAGCACACCCGCCCTCTCACGGTCACAGAGCTAGCCACTCTCCACGGGTCTATACCTTCCATGTCTTTTCACAATAAAAGTTTTCGAGACAGAGCAAATTATCATATTTAAAGGCAGCGAAGTTTAGCCATGATTTAAACAAATCTTATTGTCAGAGGTCATTCATGGGCTCTGTAGTTGACGGTTCCACTAATAAAAATGAGTACTTTTATAGAAGTAGTAACACTATAGCTGATATAGTTGATTTTTGCAATACTGGGAATTGAACTCAGCTCTCCCACTGAGCTACATCCCCAGCCTTTTTTGAGACAGAGAAATGTTTTGACACTAGATTGCCTGGGCGAACCTTGAACTTGAGATTCCCCAGCCTTAATCTCCCAAGTAGTTAGGATGACAAAGTATGAACCCTCCTGCCCAGCTCTAACTTTAACTTTTTAAATGAACTTTTATTGAGATTACATGTAACACGTTCATTTTAAATGCACAGTTCAGTGAATTTTACAAATTTATACACCACTGCCAAAATACATTTCTAGTTCTGCTCCCTTCCCCCACTCTCAGCAAACCTTCACAGGCCTGCCCCCTCTCTCTGCCCCAGACCAGCCAACCACTCTGGATCACCCCAGACTATATTTTTGCTTCTTTTTGAACTTGAAATAAATAAGTGTCTGGCTTCCTTCATTTAGTGAAAGACTTTCAGGTTCAAACACATTACTATAAGAATAAGCAGTTCTTTTTACTATGGAGAACTATTCTGTGCAGCTATAACATGACTTTTTTTTTTATAACATGATTTTTGAATCCACTTTTTAAAGGCTTTTAGCTCTGTCTCAGAAAATAGCTTTATGTATATAGCAAATATTATTAAGCCCATAAAGACAGTAGGTTTCCTCATATAAAATCCTGATGCTTTATTCTGCTTTGGGAAGTGTTTCCATGGCTCTCAAGCTGGGGTGGAGGGATTAAAATATGCTAGAATCACAAGTAGGCTGAACTTCAATTGAAGGAAGTATTCTAAATATCTCAAAATGGTGGTCCTCATCTTGCTGGTCATGACACAAGCAGAAAACGGCATTTCCACAGCACACTGGAGACAGTGAGAAGCTGGTCTGGAGCTCTGGTCACTCAAAAGTTGAGAAGATTGTTTATTGTAAGCCTACCACTTGGACAGTTCTAATAAGACATTTAAAAAGCAAATATTCCTGTTTCAATATGCTACAGTCTTACAAAAAATAAAAATGTTATGAAGAAATAACTTTTTCTGACCCCTTCATAAGAAAAATCATGTGACCGACGACTATGAACTAGTATTCAAGTGCTCTTCTCAACCCCAGTTTTACACCACTTGTAAGCAACCTAGTGATTCACTCTACTGTGCTCCCCACCCACGCAACACTCACCTACCACCCACCCACACCATGCATTCCAGGCCACTGGGAGTCACAGTAAGTACAATTCCTGCACTCACTGAGGTTATAGTCTATAGCTGGGGAAGAAACAATGTAAATTAGTGGAACATTGAATATGTTAGGTGGTGGAATACACCAAACACGAAAACAGATCTGTGAAGGGGAAAGAGTGTCTTTGGGGAAAGGGTGTCCTGGGAGAAAGGATGTCACCCAGGAGTCCCAGAGGAGCCACTGAGGAGGTGTCACTGGGTGAAAGGCTGACACGGGGTGGCAGAGAGCAGGCAAGCAGTAAGCAGGAGAATGGGACAGGTGGAGAAGAGCAAAGTTCTGAGGGGGGATGGGCTCACCAGTCTGTGGAATGAGAGGCCACTGCCCTCAGAACGGAGCAAGAAGGGAGTGTGTGAAACACAGCAGGCCCAGGGGGAGGGAGCAGGGCCCACCCACAGGCCTCACAGGCCCTGCCACACCTGAGACTCCCCATGGGAAAACCAAGAAGCCACTTGCTCTGCACTCAACCTCCATGTGGAGCACTACACTCATTTCCAGACTATGCACTCTAGGAAAAAGCCTGAGAAGGACCAGCGAGGAGGAACGAGAAAGGAATGATCTGGAAAGCTTGACACAGTAATAACACTGATGGAACTTGAAGATGTTTGGCTTGGGGGAAAAAAAATTATTAGCTGCTCCAAATAAATAGCTGAGAAATTATCAGAAGACAGGAAATATGCTTTTATTTGATGCTGTAGAGCACAGAGGATTTGTGAATTTAATAGAGAGAAGGGGGGATAAAATCTGCCTTAAAGTAAAGTAACCTTCCAGTGTTTATAGTTCTCCTGCAGTACAACGGGAACTAACATCCGTGTTGCTGATGCCAGGTATACGCTAAATACATACTATTTTACACACTCCTCACCCACAGCCCTGTCAAGTTACAACTACCAATGAGGAAACTCAAGCACAGAGCAATTACATGACCTGGCTAAGATCCCATAGCTAATGACAGCCTGTCTGTATTCAAACCCAGGTTTGTATGACTCAAGCCTCAAGCTCTTAACACAAGAGCATACACTGCCTATATGGTCATGGATGGAAGCATTTACCTACAGCATAAAAGGACTGGTTGGCAGAAGCTATAGAAAGAAGACTCATGCAGACAGAGGAAAATCAGATGATCTCTAGGATTCCTGTAACAATTTGGGCATTAATTTTTTTCCAAGTTTCAATCTTCAGGTTTTCCTTGACTTCACAGTTTCTAGAAATTTTTGTTCTTCTAAGTATGGCTAAAGAGCAAATAAAAATCATCTCAATATAAAATGTTAAATCCTCTGTTCTGTTCCCATGTTGATCATTTTTCTGGTTTTGAGAAACACATATTCTACTTTATTACTTCCCATGTATCAAGTATAGCAATTTTTATTCCAGTAGTGGGGACTGAACCCAGGGCCTCTACACTGAGCTGCATGTCTACCCCCAACCCTGTGCCCAAACATGTGCACCAGTGCTTCATGTTTTGTTTTGAGATATAGATGCTAAGTCACCCAGACTGGGCTAAAATTTGCAATCCTCCTGTCTCAACATCTCAGAGTGTCAGGATCAAATCGCTTAACTCATATTTTATACCTCTGGTGATTCAAACACATACTCGCTTATTTTCCTATGCTAACCCTAAGTTAACCTTTTTTTCCACACTTCACACCCTTTAAGGATGGCTCCTATTAAGAGGGGAGGACAGCTCATGAGGGCACAGAGAAATGAGAACCACTGATTCCACTGACAGGAATATGAAATGGTGCAGCTGCTATGGAAAAAAGCACAGTGATTCTTCAAAAAAATGAAAGATAGAATTGCCATATGATCCAACAATCCCACTGAAAAGAAATGAAAGCAGAGAAAGCAGAGGTATTTATACAGCCATGCCCATAGCAGGACTCTTGACAATAGCCAAAGGGAAGAGGCAACCCAAGTGTCCACGGACAGTGAACGGATGGACAAATATGGTATATACACACATGGGAGTATCGGTCAGCCTCACATGGGAGGGGAATATTATGACCCGGTGACTGCCAAGCTGTGAGGTTATGGAAAGAATGGCCACTTTCTAACATGGTATGCGAGTAGGACCCTTAAATTAGGGGATCTGTGTAGATGCTGTGGACAAGTCAAACATCTGGGTACGAATTCTCTTAAGGCCAAAACAAATACAATCAATTATACACTTTTAGTTCTCCACAAGGAGAAAAAAGGCCAGTTCTTTAGGGAAAACAAAGTCCCTCTTTGCCCTTTGCTCTAATTTATGCAAGGTAATATATGGGGGAACAAAAATATTAGAGGGCAAAATGATGTCATTAAAGCTAATTTATTTTTTAAAACTCCTTAATAGAAACTGAGGGACTAACTCAAACTCTGAGGGTCATTTTTTGAAAATAAAGAAAGTCTAGTCTGTAGTATTTTGACAGTTCAATCTTAGGATAAAATTTAGAATATTGAGAGAAATAGATATATTCTTTTTTCTAAAATGCAACTTCTACCAACAAAAATTTCCCAAAATTATAGACAGCAATCTCCTTTTAAAAAACTAAGACTATAGGTATTCTGTGCAAAATCTGAAGACATTTCAATATTCTTGGCCATCTGGTTATTTCTAAATTTGGTATTCTTTTGTGAAACTGAAAAATAGTTTGTATAGACACTACATCAGCTTTGAAAAAAAGGCGACTGACTTATCTAATGGATGAATTTAGCTTAATTCAAATCATGTATGTTTATAGTTGGGTAGTTCTTCAGTACTAAATCTAGATGCAGAGTCCTGGATTTTGTTCTAAGTTTTGCATCCTGCTACTTACATAAGCTGGGAACCACATGATTTTTTTTCTCTAGGCCTTTATCTTCTCTGTAAAATAAAGCAGAACTGATCAATCATTTTCAAACTGTGTTTACAGAGGGCCTTAGCGGAACAGAGTGTTTTTACTTTTATCTATATTATGCACTGGCATCTGTATCTGCTTCCATCCCTCATAAAACCGTTGAAAGCCAAGAGACTAGGTTCCACACAAGATCAATTCTATGACTGCGATTTTAAACGATGACTCCATAATACAAAATAAAGTAAGTGAAAATATTCAAAACTAAATCATTTCTTTCATAAGTGAGAAGGTTAATAAGAATTACACTCATACAACATCATTTCTAATCCAGCTATTGAGAACCTAGAGTATCAACAAAATCTCCCCATTTAAAAGTTATTGTAAATGACAGCTAATTTCCCAGAAAGAGCTCAAAAAAGCCGAGTGTCCTGAAATGCAGCCAGTAAGAGCTGGGTAAAGGATCAGACGACATCACTACAGGCTAGAATCCAGCTCATGTACTAACAACATGTTCACATCTGCAGCTTGGGAGGTTATGAGCTTCCTTCTCCCAGGGGACAGGCAACTCCCCTGAAACCCTCTCAACCCCTGAGCACAGCCCCTCTGCTTCTTGTCACTCCTGTCACCACCTACTGCTTCCCATCAGGGTTTCTTTCATCCAACACGCTATGCCACAAACCACTCCATTCTGTCCCAGAATTGGGTAGGAATTCTCTTTAAGAGATATTCCTGAGAATGCAGCATAGAAACACTATCTTAACATAAAACAAGGGGTTTACCATTATCTCATTTGACACTCATAACAGCTTGTGAAGTACACAGAAAAGAACTGTGTTTAAAAACCCTTTGTTACACAGGAAGAACGCAGGCCTTAAACATGGTTTGTCCAGAGTCGAACAGCAAGAAAGGTATCTGCTACTGAAGCCCGCGTCTCCAAGCTTCGCAGCAGTGGGGTAACACCCCACTGCTTTCTTCCTGGGCATTCCCCAAGTTGGGTTGTCTGGGGAGTAACAAAGGCTTGGTGGTAAATAATAGTAAACATTCAGCATTAAAAGAAAATCAGAGACAGGTCTTGCTGGTATCTTCCCCTTGGTGCTGGATTGGAGGTTTTGGGGAGAAGGAAAGAATAAGACAGGGCATTCAGTAGGTGATGGAACAATCCTCAAAGTAAAGAAAGGTAGAAAATAAAGGGGTGGGAACTGAAGGAAGAATACAAAGAAATGATTGTTCTTCTACCACTCAAAGCATCAAGGTACAGAAAAGGAAGCATTAAGTGAGGGGAAAAGAAGGTGGTGAGCAGCTAGGTGGGAAGAGAGATGAAAAGAAATGCCAAGTCATGGAAACAGGAAGATGTAAGAAAAAAAACTGGAGGGGGAAAAAAAAAGTCAGGCATGGTGGTGCATGCCTGTAATTCCAGCTTTTGGGAGGCTGAGGCAGGATGATCCCTGTCAGTTTGAGGCCAGCCTGGGCTACAAAGTGAGTTCAAGGCCAGCTTGCTCAACTGCATAGTTAAAACCTGTCTCAAAAACAGAAAAAAATAAAAACTGGAGAGCAACAAAACTTTCTGCAGGTTTTATGTGTTTCACTTGTTAGCAGGGCAGTACCTATACTACACACATTGGTAGGCCTCACTCTGGCAAAATGGTGTCTGCAAGAATACAGAAATCCTAGGGTCCGTAAAATAAAGCAACAGATAAAAATGAGCAGTGACAGTCACCAAATTATGAAATATTAGAACTAAAAAATGTAAGTCCTAAAATCTGGCAGAAGACTAATTTTGAACAAATTATTCACTTTCAGAGAGGCAGAGAATAACAAATGTATGGATCACACAGAAAAACTAACTCTAAGAAAGTGACAGAGAAAATTAATTTAAAAGAAAAGATGCAAAAGATACTAAAGCTAAAGAGAATTCTTTGAAAAAAAATCAAATAAAACGTTAATGAGACTTACTGACAGAACATGGATGAGGGGAGAATTCATTTAAAAGAGAAACATTTTTTCAGAGCTATTCAAATACAGTATCAGGGAAAAACAGGAAAAGCAGAGGAAAAAGAACACACAACTACAGCTCTAACATAAGTTAAAAAGATTAAAGAACAGTATTAACACCTTTATAACAATAAATTTCAAAACTTCAAGAGAAAAGATAAAGTCCTAGAATTATATGACATGTCAAAACTGACCCATAAAGAAACGGAAGGCTAAAAGTCTTATAACCATTAACGTATTTAATTAGCAGTTTATAAAACTCACAAAGGTAAGGTAGTATAACAAAGTTCCAAATTTTTTAAATATTTTAAAGAGAATAAAACCAAACAAAATAAAACAGAATAAAGCCAGTCAAAACAAAACAGTGAAAGTGATACAGGACTTCACAATAGGATAATAGGAAATCAAAACTGTTATCTTCAAAATTATTGCCCATACCATCAGACATAATAAAATCAACAAAACAGAATAAAACCAGCCAAAACAAAACACTGAATAAAACAAGTGGAGCAAAACAAAACAGTGAGAACAGTATTGGATTTCAAAAACAAGACAGAAGGAAATCCCCCATATTTGCTATATTGTATATTGTTATCCTCTAAATAGATATTTAGACTACCAGCTTTAGGCCTGCAAAATCAATCAAACAATGTAAGCATTAAGTTGTTTTTGTATCTCAGCTGCTATCAACTCAGTCTGTGTTCCTCTAAATCAGCCAGTTGCTTATGGGGGTGGGGGTTGGGGGGGGCTTGGCTCTTGTCTCACAGCCTGCATGCCAGCTGGCTCACAGGAAGGGCAAATTGGCTTCCTGTTTCTCCTCCAAGCCCATGGTTGCTGCTGGCTCAAGGAAAGGGCTCAAATTTTTAAGGAACAGATCATTTCAATTTTATACAAGCTCTTCCGGAAATAGCAAAAGAGGGTACAGCTCCAAACTCATTTTAAGAGGTCAGACACTAAACCATGATGAGGAAAAAATGAAAGGGAAATTACAAACTGATCTCATGAGCAGAGATGTTAAAATCCAAAAGAAACTAAACCGAAGAGACTGTTAAAGAACATACACGTCCAAATTAGCTTTAATT
>RJWT010054141.1:0-10331 GCA_004365215.1 Cuniculus paca | reverse complement strand
CCTCTGCCCTGATCATTCAGGTTCTTCCTTTCAAATAAAATTGCAAACTTTTCACATCTGCTTTTTACTCCTGATTCTCACTGTAGATTTGGCTAAAATCAGCCATCTGTACTCATGCCACAGCCAGAATTTGACACTATAGAACAAGAGGATCATGGATGCAGCACTAGTCAAAGGTCAAAGCCCTGGGAACTCTCTGCATTAGAAGGTTAAATAAACTGGAGAGCAGTGTCCAAAGGCAATGGCCAAATCTAGAGTTCTTCCAAAAACAGAGACACTTCCTTCTTCTTTCTTTCTTTACTCTATCCAGGCTGTAAACCTGTTGGTTGTTGCCACCCAAACTGGGGTTGGTCTTCTTCCCTCAGTTTGCTAGGCTACATGTCAATTATCCACAGACTTATGTGCTTTACTAATCTGCTGTATAGTTCTTACCCAAATCAAGTTGACACATCACAATTAACTTTTCCACAGACTCTGGCACATAGTAAGACATGGCACCATATGGACAGCCCCTTTATGTGTGCTTTCTCCTCTAACCACATGACAACAGACCAACATCATCCTTCCAAGATGAGGAAAGCCCTCAGGCTCTGCATCCTGGGACTTCGGAATAGTCTGGTGAAGCCATACTCTTACAAATGTTACTAAAACTGGAAAATAATTTTCTTGAAAGTCCCAACAGAATACCTGCTTTGTGCACTCATTAACAAAAGAGTGAGCAAGGCGTAAGCTAAATAAGCACTGAATGTGAAATCACACATCAATATTGAGATGCTCTAGGTTTGATATTAGGATGGAGTAGTAAATTGGTGCATTAATTTTCTTTTGGCTTCACATTTCCAAACATGATTAGCTTTTTCAGTGGTATTACATGAAATATTAATTTTATTCTTACAATGACACTATGAGGTAGACAATGCAGACTACTTGTTCCCACTTAACTGGTGTGAAAATTGAGGTGCAGGCAGCTCAGTGCTCATCCAAAGCCACACAGACATTGGTGTCAGAGCATAAATTACTCCCTCAATTTTAAGATTTCACTCTGTTTGTGATCCTTTGTTTCTTTTTGCTTTCCTGACCTTCCCATCTTCTCCCACTTAGTCTTCTCTTCCTTGTTAATTATATAAATTTTACTCATCATATGATTAAAAGTAATGTGAATCACCATTAATTCAATGTATGTTTAAAAAATATGGTACTACTAACACTGCTGAAGTTCAACTTTGTTTCATTTCCAACATGTAACCACTATCATGAATTTTGTAGTTATTTTTCCTATATTTCTAGTTCATCATCTTATCATTTATGCATCCCTACCATTATGTTTTGTATTGCATGTAGTTAGTTGTTAAGTAAGTGATATCACTGTGTGTATTCTCTTTGCTCAGAATTATGTATCTAACAGTCGTCTAATTTGATGTGTGCGGGTGTAGTTCTTTCATTTCCATTGCTGTAGATTAACCCATTTTATGACTACACTCTACTGTATTCATCTGTTCTCTTAATGATGGGCATCTGAGCTACATATGATTCCTGTTATACATAAAAGCAAAATTCTTTCCAAGACATCCACCCAGAAGTGAAATTATTTCACCAAAGAGTACCTATATTACTTACACTAACACCTTTACTAATGCCAAATCATTTCCAAAATTGGTTGTTCCAATTCCTGTGAACTCATTACTCTGTATTTTCAATGACTTGAAATTTATAGAAGTTTCATTTAGTTTTATTCTTAGTGCTGAAAAGTTGGTTTGTAAACACAATTCTGCAATAAAAGGAATGATGCTTTCTTAAAGAAATGGCAGGTTACGATGGTGGCACAAGGAAAACGCAAAATATCCTGAAGGCTTTTGTGGTGTTAGAAAGTAAGAAAATGTTTCAAGAAGCAAATACAAACACAAGAAAATACAGGAGCCAACCTAGAGAAGCTTCTAGTTGTCAAAGCTGGAGAAATCAGAGCAACGAAATATAGTATTGAGTTATAATCCATAAAATATGATAAGTATCCATGAGTCCAACCTAAATATAAATACTTGAATATTGATAAGGTAGATAGGATAGTTCTTCCTTCTGGCAGAATTTGAATCAATAAGTGTAAAATAATGAAACTTTTGCAGACAAGCTCTATCAGTAGTTGTTAAAATATGTTATTTTGTTAGTAAATATGTTAGTAACAGTTTGAGGAGAAATAAAGTTCACATCATTTTAAAATAACTGACACTAGATATTAATTACAAGGAGAAAGATAAAGATTGTACAGGGAGAAAACTTGATAGAAATCACTTTAACCGAGGAATTGAAGTCTGCACCACTGGTTCTGAAACACATCAACACCACAAGCCTTGTGAGATGATTCAGGCAGAAGGACAAAAATCATCTCACAGCATCCTCACCTAACATGCACAACTTCAGTGAAATCATGAACTCCATCCAGATCAACAGAGCTCACCAAAATAAAGTATATGCTTCAAAAATGTCAAGATCGTAATAGACAAGAAGAGACAGAGGGACTATTACAGATTGTAGCCGGTCAAAGACAACAAACAAATAAATGCCACGTGAGATACTGGCTCAGCTCACAAGACAGAGAAAGGAAACCTGTGGAAAATCAGTAGTGAAACTTAAATAAGGTCTTCAGGGTCATTGGTTGTACTGTAGCACTGGTAAGTTCTGGGCTGTGAGTATTGGTGCAATTATAGAATATGTTACAGTAGGAGAATCAGGATGAAGGATGTGTGGAAACTATGCTGTTAGGTCAACTTTCATATTAGTCTAAATTTAATTAAAGATGAGTTTCTTAAAAAGTCGCTTTTTTAAAAATCAATTTAAAGTTATTTTAAAATGATAGAGATCACACAGCAGCTTTATTCCCAGTAAGTTGTTGGAGAATGTGTCTCATAAAGGGGCAGCTGTGAGGTTCTCAATGCCTCTCCAGACCTGGAGTCCCTTCACTCAGCACACCTCCCTGCCAGGACAGGGGCTTTACCACTAAGGTCCCTACAAGCAACTTCTCTCTGAAGCAAGAAGATTCCAAAGTCCAGACACATCTAAGGCTTTCTCACAAAGTGCTCTTTCAGATATTTCGCTTTACTCTCCTAGACACAAGTACGTGAAGGGCAGGAAGAGCCTATCATGTCACACTAAAAACTTTCCAGAGGAAGGAAACATCAAACATAAGGAATAAGTGTTCCCTACAGTGCTTACCTACAGAGATACCTGGGCCAGTCATTTTGTTTCTTTTTTCAGTTTTTAGAGGAGAAGATATTATACTAAGCATCCAAACTTTTATTGATTTTAGAACTATTTGTATCTTCTACATCATCTTGAGTCAATGTTGGTAAATCCCCTCATTCCCTGAAAATAAGACCTACCTGCAAAGCAATCAACCTTCAAAACTAGAGCTGAAAAACATCAGCCCCTGTCACCCTGTCCCTGACTCACCTGCCTTACAGAGGAGCCACCAGGCAAGAAAATAGTGATGCCGCCGGACGTGGTGGCTCACGCCTGTAATCCCAGCACTCGGGAGGCTGAGACAGGAGGATTGTTGTGAGTTCGAGACCAGCCTGGGCTACAAAGTGAGCTCAAGGTCAGCCTGAACGGCACAGCGAGACGCTGTCTCAAAAAGACAAGGGCTGCGGATCTAGCTCAGTGGCCTAAGTGCCTGCCTGGCAAGTGCGAGGTCGTGAGTTCAATCCCTGGTGCTGCAAAAAAAAAAAGAAAAAAAAAGTACAGTGATGCCAGGTGAGGCAAGGATAGGCTGGTGGGGGCTGGCATTTTTTAGCTCTAGTTTTCAAGACTGATTATTTTCTGACTAAGTCTTGTTTTTGGGTAAACACAGTTTTATAGTTTCTGTTTCCTTTCCATCTATGTTTTTAAGTGTGTTTTACAGAGAAAGCAACCTCCTCTGAAAGCACAGGTGGCCTTCTGAGTTCTGAGGCTTTTCTGCTTTTTCCTTTACCTACCAAGGTGTCTAATCCAATACCTAGAACGGGGACAAGTTGTGGCTTTGCCTTATAGGAAAGAAGTCAGGGTGTAATGAGAGAAAAGACCAGAGCAAGGGAATTACCAAAATACAAGACCTCTCCTCAAAGACCCCTGAGATAGTCCCTGATGAATATACTCCAGTGGAGAATGCAGATTGCCATTCAGTTCCCAATTAGAAGTAAAAAAAGAATTAGAAGGAGGTGGAGAGAGGAACAGTAGCATCATTGTTATCTATAATTCAAAAGAAAGGTCCAAGAAAAAGATGATGCAAAAATCATTGAAAAGACCCAGCTGACAGCAGCTGTTAATTCTGCAATAATTGTTGGTGAGGAAGACGCAAAAGAAGGTGATGGGGAGGACAGAGAAGCTGGGAGAGAGAAATAGCTGTGAATCAAGGAATACGAGAAAAAGAAGTCTAAGTAGAGTGGAGAACAGTGGCTCAAGCTCAAGCAGTTGTATAACTTGGTGATTACAAGACAGTTAAAAGTATAGTTTGCTTGGGAGGGTTTAACATGGTGTATCAACAATACTATGTGTTTTTGTTTTTCATAAAATTAGTCATTAAGCTTGCACAGACACAGCTATGTCTTCTCTCAACTTTTTGGACACTCTGAATAGCTAACCTTTGATGGATGAGTGTTCTAAGTAACTTTCTTGCCTCATCACAAAGGCAATGAGGCTCCAATGGTAGTTCAGCAACGTTTTGTGAGAGACATTCATCTGAGGGACAAGATAGCCACTTGGACTGGGTAGACTCTTTGCTGAAAGTTAGACAGGAGTACAGCTGTTGAAAAAGTAAGTTGGGCAATGTTTCTTTGGACATAAAAGGTACGAAGAGAGTGTTTATTTGGTTTTTGTTTTATTTCGTTGACTGTGTTGCTCTCACTGATTATTCTCTCATTTCTTTTCTTCCTTACAACTGCCAAATACCTTCAGGATGCCTCTTATCCATTCTTCCCAATGGTCTCTCTCTATGCCTTTGCAACGCTGCCCTTTCTCCTTACAAACTGGTTCTTGTCACTCTTCACTGAATTAACCCATAATCATTATTTTACTTATATTTTGGGCTTTATAATTACATACAATTTCAAAAAAACAGAGACTAGAAAACAACATATAAATCTTCACATTATCTCATCTTAAATTCTATCTCTTATACTTCAGAACTTTCTGTGTAGACAAGCCTTTGGATTGGTTTACTTTCTTGTCTTTTTTTTTTTTTTTTTTTTGCTGAGGTATGGAGGAATGGCGACTAGGTTCAAAATATAATTTCTGGAATGTACTACACATCACATTATAGATACCAAAGTTTACAATCTAGATTTATTTATTCATTCAGGAAAATGTTCATTTTATTAACAGTGTGCTAATACCAATACCGTTAATAACATTTAATAGAGGAGTGAAATTTGTTCACATGTTTCGTGGCACTGAAGACACAGGAGCACTGTGTGGAGCCAAAAGCATCACTCCCAGGGTTGAAATTTAGATTTTTCGTCTATAAACACTTTCTGTGTCACTGCCCTGACACTATGTCATTGCCATTCATTCATGATTTTGATTTTTGCAGCAGGCAGTTATTGAAGTCAAACAATCTAACATGATCTGAAGAACCTGCTAAGTTTCATCAATCTAAATTTTTTCTTTTTTTTTTTAGGGTTGGAAATATTAACAGAGTTAAGTAGAAGACACAGTAACACAGAAAGTTTATTTATGATTGTGAATGTTTTGTGCCCTGCTTTTTTTCTTTATCCTTGTTAAAATGTCTGGTGAACACTAGATACTCCCACTTATGATCCCTTGGCTATTAATCACCATTTTGTTCTTTATCTTTAGTCTGTCTTGTTCTTCTATGGGCTCCAGCCTCTCTCCTGGTGTCAGTCCTATAAAGCTTGATCTTTTGTCATAATCACACAGCCTTTGTGGTAGTGAAACATTAACTATCTTGACTATTTAAATGACGTGTTTTCTTTATCCACTTTTTACTTCTTTGTGAAAGAATACAGGGAGAAGTTTCCCAGTATTCACATATTTACCTACAGTCACACCTTTACCAGGTAATAGGTATAGCTATAGTTCTAACACAAATCTGGGACTTTTGTCCTTTGATTTATCCTTTCAGGGATCCACTTTAGGCTTTACTTATACTATTTTTTATAATGAATGCTATGACTTGTATCTAGAAAGCCTCATGTGCTCATAGTTGGGACTTTTCAGTGGTGGCTGGATCTGGGTTATGTGAATGTGGATTAAGGATATGTGAATACAGATTAAGGGTGTTGTAACTAAATTAGTCCACTAACTGTTTTAGCATTGTGCTGGGTGTGGATAATGGGAAGGCCCACCCTAAGTATGGGTAACACCACCTAAAAGACTTGTAGCTTGGATGAGATAAAATGGAAAGTGAGACTTGGTGCTTGCTTCCTCCTACCTACCCTGCTGTGGATTGTCTCCTTTCTATGTCCCTCTGCCCTGCTACCCTGACTTGGAACTAGCGAACTATGAACTGAAACCTCTGCAAACTGAGCTGAAATAAACCTTTCCTTTTCTAACTTTGGTTGTTGGGTATTTTGTCTCAGCCATGAGATAACGTAACTAAGACACCCAGTTTACAACACAAAAGCAAAAAACACAAGCACCGAAGGCAAGAATGTTTGCTTGTAGTCAATATAAAGTAGTATTGATCAGCTGGAAATGGTCAAGATCCTGATGAACTATGTTAGAAAGCAGTTTTTATGACACTGAATGTCAGAAAACGAGGACAGGGGTAACTGAGAGACTGGGGAAATGGAGGAATACTATTGCCCAAGCACCAGTTTCGAAGGAAAATTCCAAGCTACACCCTGGGAAGGCGAATCTGAGGCACAGCCTAGTAGAATTCTTGAATTAAGAGGGTGGTGCTAAGAGTTTGGGTAAAGATTTCAAAACTCTGCCCCAAGAGTCCTATCTGAAACATTGCTGGGTGAATTTAAAGAAATTCTAAGAAAGTGGAGCATTTATTCTGTGTTACTGCATAGGAAGACTCCATATTATTTAGATGTTAATTCTCTCCAAATTGATGGATAGGTTGCCCATCAAAATCCTATCATGCTTGTTATCACTGGTTTGTGTTGGTGGAAATTGACAAACTGATTCTAATATTTATAGAGAAGGACCTTGAACGACCAAAAATCTTGGAAGTACAATAAACACTGATTTTAAAACTTAGGAGCCATTAATCTCCCTCAAAATATTTCCCTTCCTTTGAACACACTTATCCTATTGTTCTTGCCAGTGTGTCTTTTACCATAACAAGTGTTATTTACTGGGTTGATAAAACTACAGAACATAAGATAGTGTGGTACAGTTTTTTAGAAGATAAAAAAAAACGGAACATCTTCTCAATCTCATGTTAGGATAGGTTTCTTAGAGAAGACACAACAAGCACTAGAGGAAAAGTTTGACACATGCAATCACTTAAAAATTAAGAACACCTTTTCATATAAAATATATTATACTGAGGAAAAAAATCCAAGCCCTACACTATTATAGGATATTTGCAACACATGAGTAACTAACAAAGGACTATTACCCAGAATATATAAAACTATTAAAATCATCAGGGAAAACAATAACCAAAAAGAAAAATGGACCAAGACTTACAAAAGATACTGAATAAAACTGGATATCCCAATGCCCAATAAATATTTAAACAATACTCAAATTTATTAGTAGTGAGGTAAGTGTAAATTAAAATCATAGTTAGTTACCACTACAAAACTTCCAAATAGTCAATAATTAAACCTTCTACACTGGTGCTATTTAAAGTTTGTGAACAAAATAATTTATATAGCTGGGGAAAGTACATTGGTATAATTACTTTGGAAAACAGTTTATTATCTAGAAAAGCTAAAGGTATATACATTCACATCTCAGCAATTTCTGTTCTAAGGAAATTCTTACACATATGTCTATGTATTATCAAAACATATGGTGAATGTTTACATTAAAAATGTAGTAGAGTAAATGACACATTGCCACTAATCTCACTCAGAATACTTTCCCTTGATTCAAACTCATTTAACCCATCATTCTTGCCACTTTCTGAAGTAGTTCTGAAAGTGCTCTTTTGTGGCTGTCTTTAGTTGCATTGATGTGACTGCCTCAAGTCTTGAATCAATTCAAAACATTGATTTGACATGATTATTTTGACTTTGGGGAAGAGCCAGAAATCACACAATGCCATGTTCAGAAAATAAGGTGGAAGGGGACACAACTTAATTTTTTTATTTGACTAAAATTGCTAGAATATTTGATCAAAAGTAAGTGATCAATAACTATGGTGAATGTTTAGTTTTAGAAATTTATCATGGTGTAGCCAGGCGTGGTGGCTCACGCCTGTAATCCCAGCACTCGGGAGGCTGAGACAGGCGGATCGTTGTGAGTTCAAGACCAGCCTGGGCTACAAAGTGAGCTCAAGGCCAGCCTGAACGGCATAGTGAGACCCTGTCTCAAAAACACCAGGGCTGGGGATCTAGCTCAGCAGTCTAAGCACCTGCCTGGCAAGTGCAAGGTTGTGAGTTCAATCCCTGGTGCCGCAAAAAAAAAAAAAAAAATTTATCACGGTGTATTATTTATTATGATTTCTATATAAAATGTTCCCCCCAAAAGTGTTGTGTGTTCAGAAGTGGGACTTTGAAAGGGAGTTGGTTCATGGCCCTACTATACTCATCAATGGAAAAATCTAATGAGGAGTTTGCAGTTGAACGTGCTGTTAGGAGGTGGGGACTAGTTGGAAGAGGTGGGTCACTGGGGGTGCCTTTGGAGGGTCTGTCTGTCTGTCTGTCTATCTTTTTCTCTCTCTTCCTTGGAACATGAGTGGAGAAGCTTTTCTCCACTGTGCCTTTCTCCTATTCCACTTCTGCCTGGGAGGCAGCTATCCATGGAGTTAAACCTCTGAAACATGAGACAAAACAAATCTTTTTTTTCCCGTAAATTGTGTATTTCGAGTATTTGGTGCCAGCAATAAAAAGCTGAATCCACTTTTGGTCTTCGTGATCCCGAATACTTAACCTGTTCTAATCTCTGCATGTGCTCTTTTTCACAGAGCCCTGCTGCTTGAGACCTTAGCAGCTGGGGTCATAATCAACCTTCCTGTGTCTCTCCTTCCCTAACTCTTTGCCATGATTTATCAGGTCCCTCAATGGTTGTACTCATCAATGTCTTCTTCCTACCATAGTTAAAATTATTTTTATTGGCAGGTAAATTAGATGTATCTTTTTAATTCCTTAAAATTCTTTTTCTTTAATTTATCCTTCAGTGTCATGCAGACCTGGAACTAATTTCACTGCTGTAGGGTGGAGGAAAACTTGCGCATCTTCACCTCAGGGAGCACCTTCCCCAGCTCAGGCTTCAGATGCATCCAAGTTGTGTTCCTCACCTCTGCTAAGAAACTCCATGTCTACTTCATGCACCACAGAAACAAAGGGTGATCTTTTTCTTTTGTGTCCTTGGTCAGGGAAAGAACATTTTTTTTTTTTGCTTTCAGAATGTTCTACAATGGCTCTGTCCAGAACATGGATCATTACCCCATCCAAAGGGGATTAGGGTAGATTTGTTAGACCAGGACTTAGTAGGTCCCAAGATATGCACATCATGCCATTTCCAGATCCTCACGATGAGTAATTATGTGTAGTAGTAACATATAAATGTCTAATGCCCAAGAGCCCGGTTTATTTTCACTGACATAATTTTGATGATAGTATAAGGACAGCATAGTTTCTACTCTAAACCATAATCCAATTGTGCTTATATGGTTTGAATGTAACCATGAGCTGTGAATCTTGTGAGCTCTGAATTCTGTGAGGATTCAGAGACAAAAATTTCCCTGCATCTAAAAATGGTCCACCTCTGGGCCTGGGCCTGAGTTCTAGATTTGTTTTCAATGGCTTTGAACTTGATATGCTCAAGATCACAATTATAAAGTGTCTCCTTTCCCAGAAAAAGGGACCTCAGGACAAGCCTTGTGTATTAGTCTGGAAAGCCCAGTGGCCTCCCTCATAGAAAAGAACCTAACTCATAGCTCATGCCACTCACACGGGATTCCCAGGCCATGGGAATGCTGGCGTACAGCACGTGAGGAGGTGTGAAGCTCCTTCAAAGCCAGCATTATTGAAGGCCTTTCCCAGACCTCATGGCAGTCTGGGAAGTTTTTATTTGTAATCCCATGGGAAAGTTATTGGAATTCTAGTGAGTTAATTTTAACCTACCACTTTTAGTGTGACACATGGTGAGCATAAAGACACTAAGGCATATTTGTAGTTGTGGGGTGCCAAGGGATCCTAAATCCAGGTAGAATGGTGGCT
>RJWT010054140.1:0-10273 GCA_004365215.1 Cuniculus paca | reverse complement strand
CCCCATCCATAGCCTGTTTTCCTTTGGTGCTTATCTTGGATAATGGTGCAGAAAGCCAGAAGTTTAAATTTGGGGCGGTGGCGCTCACCTGTAAACCCAGCAATCTAGGAGGGTGAGGCAAGAGGATTGTTGGAAGTCATTGAAGCTGGAAATTGAACACACGCGCAGGGTTGCCGCATGGCTGGGGCGTGACCCACCCAAGGACAAGGAGACACCTCAAAGGACAAGATAAGACCACAGCTGAGGACAACTGGCTCCATCCCCAATTAACTAAATAAAGACTGTAGCTGCAGGCATTTCCCTCCTGCATTGAAATGGCCCCTGGAGATTTTCTCCTAAAAATACTTCTAAATTAACATAATCTGTTACTTGGAAAAGTCCTTGAACCACTCCCAAGGTCCTGCTCAGATCCCGCCCTTTCCTCAGTATCCCACCTTTTTTATGAAGACCTAGTAAATACGGGCCACCCAGCAGACATTCCTTGTCTCAGCCCCCAGAGTCTCCAACTCGGTTAGAGGGTTTTGACCCTCTTGGAGCCGTAAAATCATACCATTTGTCTCATTTATTTAAGCCTTCCCCATACACTCGTTTGGGAGATTGGGGGATCTTGGCTGGGTCCCCATAGAGGATCACAAATTCAAACCTGGGCAATTTAGCAAGAACGTTTCTCCAACAAACAGACCAAAAGAACGTTTCTCAAAAAATAACAAAAGGGCCAAGGAAGTCCCTGAGTTTAATCCACGGTACCAAATAAATTTAAGTCACTCCAGAGGCTTATCTAGAGAGTGGTCAATTTGTATAGATGAGTGTTTGCTAAACTGTAGATGGCAATGGAGAAGAACCCTGGGCTAGATGGATATATGAAGGTGTTTTATGCAGAAGAGATTGTGCTTTCAATTCTGCCAAGCACTACAGTTCAAAAGGAAAGGTACCCTTCTGTTGCCTTACTAGACGAGAAAAGTTTCCCAGGTTAATGGTAGATGTGCCTGATTTGCCAACTTGGAGGAATATCACTTTATGACACCACCGAAGATGTAGTTTATGCCATCAACCTTAAGGTATGGACTAAAGCGTTGTGTGATCTGCCTGTATCCAGACAGAATATCCAACATGGAAACCGAACGGAAGCTTCTAAATTCATACCCTTCAGGAATCTTGAGAAGTTGCCTTTTCAGGTATTCAATGACACGTGTGACACGTAAGTCAAGACGCAGAGACAGCTTGTTGAACGAGATTATGAGAATTACTTCTTTGTCAAAACATCATGACATCAGAGAAAAGTGTTGGTCAGTGTCAGTAGTGTCTCTGTGAACTTGCTTTAATATACTGTTAAACTGTGTCTATCATTGTAAAGGAAACTTTTGGGGCCAGTCACAAAGACAGCCAAAGTAGGCTGGGCATAGTGGCACACATGTATAATTCTAGTTATTCAGGAAGCTGAGGCAGGAAAATCTCAAGGTTGAGACCTGCCTGAGACCTTGTTTCAAAAAAAGGTGTGTAGGGGGAAGGAGAATGCTAGGGATATAGCTCAGTGCTCTCTGGGTTCAATCCCCAGTACTGAGATAAAATTTTTAAAAAGCCAAAGTTGGGGGAAGGGGAGAAAGAAAAGAATCGCCCATTAGTTCGATCTCCTTTTTCAAATCACTGGATAAAGTATAAAAACTGTTGGGAAAAAAATGCTGGCTGTGTTAGAGGAGAAAGCCCACTGGTATGGAGAGGAATTTTTCTTCAGGGTGAAAATGCAAAGAATTTCGACATATTGAGTCAAGGGAAGGCAAAATATTGACTAAAAGGCTAAGCAGCAGGAAGTGGAGATCTGGAGGCATTAGTAAGGAGACTTTTCTGGAGTCTTCCCTGTTTGGCAACGACCCAGGCATCAGTCTACGTGGCCAGAGAGGACAAATGTTTAGTTATCAAATGCAGAGGCTCATGAGACACTTCTCAGGCTCTGAGTGGACACCTGGGAGAGACATGAAACAATGTGAAGAGCTGGGAAAGTGGTTCTGTGCATGAACTAACCAGGAAATATGAAGTGTTCAGGGAACTAGGCTTGTTAAATATTTGAAAATATTATTACAGTGCTACAGACTAGGTGAACTCTAGACAAAAGTATAAGAACTGAAGATTTAAGTACTTTGACATAAATTCTGCATTGTGTTCGCATTTATTTTCCCCTTCCCTTTCCATCTGTTTCTTCAATGGGACAACTTTTTCAGGCTGGACTGTCTCAGCCCATGCTCTATAATTAATAATTTTTCCCCCTTCTAGGATCTTCTTTTCTGTTTCAGGTACAAAAAATGAGTTCTCTTTAATGATTTTCCCCTCCAGGGTCTTTCCTCACTTGTAAGAACTATGTGTCTAGTGTATCAGCTGCCAAATCTCACAAGTCACACCAACATGATTTCTGTGTTACGACCTCTCAATAAATCAAATTAAGAATACAGGGTATTCCTTGGTCGATACTTGGTTATGGAAGCCAGACTGATTCTGTCCTCTGCCAATTCTGATGGCCAATCATGAACTGCCCCTTCAAATAACAAAAAGAGTCCATCTTTCGTTTTATTTTTAAAAACTTGTATGCAAAATAGTTATTTTTATTTTGCCAGGATAAGAAGTTTTTATTAGGTCTTTCTAGTATTGCTGAAAACTGTCAAGGTACATGCAGTGTTTAAGGCAAGGTATTAAGTAACATGTTGTCTTTACCAATTTCTCTAGTTTTAACTCAAAGTATCTAAAATCATTCCTCTGTTCCTTACTGGCATTTTTTTCCCCAAAAACATTTTCTTTAACATTGTGTCCCCATTTATTACACCGTATGAAACATATTATCACATGTGTTTGCTGCTACCCTTGTTGGGATAGTTCATTATAACATGCTAAATGAAGTGGGTTATTTTCATATTTTAAAAAATTGATTAATACAACAAAATAAACTTGTATCCTGTGATAGAAATAACACAAAATATAACTTTTCTGACATAGATCATAGGCTGCAAAAGGTGAAAGCAGACAGAGCAAGTGATGGTTATGTTTAGTTGGATCCGCTATTCCATCGCTCATGAGACATGTGAAAAGAGAGCTTTTCACCTGCATTGTACCCTCCATCCTTTCACCTTCCTATGTTCGCCATCTCCACATTACCTCACATTTACTCCTTCGCTCATTGGAACTTGGTCTGTCCACTTCTTTTCTGAAATTTCTCTGGCAAGGGCTACCAAAGACCTATATGTTATTAACGCAGTTGAGATTTTTATTTTATTTTATTTTTCTGGTGATACTGGCCATTGAACCTGGGGCCTTTGCTCTGAGCTACCTTTCCAACTCTTCTTTTATTTTGAGATGGGGTCTGCTAAGTCATTAAGTTGCCCAGGCTGGGCTCAAACTTTGGATCCTCTACCTCACCCTCCCAGGGTGCTGGGATTCCAGGCATGCACCACCATCTCCAACCCTATTAGGACTCTTTAGATCTAGCTTTCAGACTTCTGAGTTGAATTTAACACTGTCAGTAACTCTATGATGTTCTTCCCACTGTTAGCTCCAGTGACAGCATTCACTTCCTGATCCCTCTAATCCAGGTCTTTCATTAGATGTAGCTCTTGACTTACAGGTATTCTACTACATATTCCCATGGGATCCCAGCCCCGTGGCAAATAGGATGGAAGAATATTTTCCTGCACAGAAGTAAAAGGTTTCAAGAAGGGTCTGGCTCAGTCTCAATAAATATCTGCTAACTGACTGAAGCAAGGGGTCATAGTAAAACATTTCCTCCAGAACAGAAATGGAAAACATTTATACTGCCCAGGGAAAACTAGTGTTTGAGCTGAGCATAATCACTCCGAAGGAATCTTTGAAGATGCAGTACAGAGACAAGTCCCTTTCTCTACAAAGACATTTGAAAGATGCACTTTAACTATCCTTTGACCCCAGACAGTAGTCAAACATAAGGTCACTAATTCTCCTGTCATACACTAGATAGAGGAATTTAATTAAATAGGGGGCTTCTCTAGTGACCCAATTATGGGCTGAAATTTAATACAGCACAATTGCTTCTGCGTTTTACATTTACAGAATAAGCCATGTGATTCTTACAAGGGAATCATCAATTCTGTTTTCCAGGATGAAGTACAGTACTTAATGCTACAGTGGCTCTGAAATAGACTGCTTACAAAGTATTTACATGGTCATCTTTTCCCATGAGACAGTCCCTTCTCCCTAACTGCATGAATGGTCTTCATTTGGGAAGACAGTCATGAGGGACCCAAAAGGATTTTCTTTGTTTGAGGATGGAGATTTTGAATCCATTTTCAGATCCTAGATACTATACAAGGTAACCTTTAATTTGAGCCTCCCTTCCCCCAAAACACAACCCATACATTCTTTCCTAATGTAAAGATTTCCAATAACAGCATAAAACTAGCAGTTAATAATAGGTCCTAGCATGTAAATTACAGTGGTCTCCAAAAATAAAGCTTCATGGGGGAAAAATTTGCAAGTTACCACGGTGAGATAGATGCAGTAAAAGAACAGTTTCCTCACACCACGGAAATCTGGATGTCTCTGCACAACTGGCACACAAATATTCTGAACACAGTCCTTAGGATTTTTGTGTGTGTGCGCAAAACCAACTATGACTTTTCCCTACCTCGCCACTCTGTCTCCCTGTCATCAACCAACCTTACAATTAAATGCCAAAGCTTGTTCATAAGTCTGTCTTTCCTTGCAGTAAGAAAAAAATGGGGGGAGGGAATGGGGACAAAGCTGTAATCCATTACCCTTAGCACTCTGTCTAAGGTGACTGAAGCCATGTGTTATTTGTGAAGTTTTCTTTTTTACCAACCAGCTCATAAATGCTTTCATTCTTGAGGCCCTTAGAATAAGAGTGCTTGTTAAGAATTTCAAAAGAAGTGCGCCTCTAGAGTCAAGCATTCTGAATAGCTTCCTATCCCACTAAGACTCTACTCCTCTTTTATCAGCACTACACTGGGTAGGTTGGTCCAAAGAAATGCATTAAGAAATTCCATGGAATAGAAGGTTTGCCTGTTTCTTTAATCCAGGTCTCCAGGAAGATTGCGTCATCAGTCCCACCATGGGGGAGGGGCGATCAGTGATCTAACCTTGGAGGGCATTGTAACTTTTATAGACCTCTTGCCTTCATCTTTATTTCAAAATCAGCCGCCTTCTTATCTTAAGTCATTTAGTTCATGGACTGCTTACTCTCGGTGAAATATCTTTGTTGAGGGCTCTGAAGGTTTTCACTTCAGAGAACAGGACAGCTGAATACCACATTGTGCAAGGGGGTTAAAGGTCAGCGTTAGAGAGAAAGCCCAGCTAATGCATTGTGAAAGACCTTCCTTTTTATGGGTGAGTTTTCCATGCATGTGAAAGTAAGCACATCTCTCACCCAGTACAAAACTCTGAACAAAAAGAATGAAAACAAAAAGGGATCTTAATTCTTAACCAGTAAGTAGATGAAGTAAAGACCTTATTGCAGAGAACAAACCATGCACAGGTGTTCAGACAAGGTAATAAGGCACTCGTTATATGCCCCAGGCATGTCATTCTGCCCGATTACAGATGAAGAATGAATGGAGGAAAAGATAATAAAGAACTAAAAAGACTCAAACTTCTCAGACCCTCACTTGTAAAATGCCATATTCAAACATTTTGGAAAGGCAGATGTCCTCCCCAACTTTTACAGAACTAAGTACACAAGTACCTGTGGTGCTTTGCAAATGAGTACCTGACCATTGTTGTAGTTGGTTATGGCTTTCAACAGCCCGTGAAGATGGACTGAACATTTCTCTTGTGAATCCTTATGGATGCACTTTCTCCTCAGAAAAAAAAAATTCCATTCTCTGTAAACCACCTCTTGTCCATTAGTGTCTCTTGACATCTGCCAGTGGCCTTCATTCTCCTTCAAAGAGATAAAACTAAGGCGCTTTGCACTGGGTCGTGGAACATGTCAGTGGTGAAGCCGATATGAGATCTCTGGGTGCCTCATCTCTTCAGTTCAGTTCCAAAAACTGCACTCTGACACCAGCTAGATATAAAATGTACAGTGTGTTTAGTGACACATCAACCCTTGCCCCAGCTTCTCTAAAGCATCCCTTTATTATTTTTCCCTGAGAATGCCACACCACCTCCCCCAGGACTAGAAGAAGAACAGTTTTTGTTATCTGAAGATAGATATCTTAGGAAAAAATAACAAGTTCGAAAACACAGGAAATGCCTGGCTGGGAAATTACTTTTGGTATTAACATGCTTTTCTTGGGCAACTATGAGTGAAATCTGTTCTGAGGCTTTAGATCAGTCCAGGGCTTTTGGCATAATCCTTCAAGAAGTTGAAAGAAGGAAGACTGAAATTAAGAGAAGAGAAAGTGAATCAAAATCAAAACTGGTTTTGTTTCTGGGGAAGATGCCTTCAGGCAACAGGCAGGAACAAAAACATCCTGCCCTTCTCTTCTGAAGCCTGGGAGTCTATCAAGACCACTTCTCAGTTTAGAGGGGGTCCTCACAACTCTGGCACCAGCCCTCCCTCAGTAAGGTTCCTGCCAAAACTTTCTTTTTTGCGATTTGCAAGAACAACATCCTACTGGGGCACCACTTGGAGGCGACAGCCACTGGGCATCAACCAAGTGTCAAGTTTGAGCAAATATAAAACTCATCAATTATCACTCCAAAGGAGTTGAAAATGAATGGATGCAAGGTATGATTTGGATACTAAAGATAAGTCCTTCATTCTCTTGGGGGGGGCTTAGATCAGTCTCACAGAAATGTGGAGAAAGAGAAAAGTCCTAATCTTGTAGTTTCTGAGTTCATTTTTTTAAATTTTATTTATTTTTTCCGGCACCAGGGATTGAACTCATGACCTTGTGCTTGCCGGGCAGGCGCTTAGACCGCTGAGCTAGATCCCCAGCCCTTCCCTGGCCCTTCTGAGTTCATTTTTAAGAAAACTCTTTTTTTCCCCTAACATGTTTACTGGAAGTGTTCAGTGTATAACACAGATACAAAAAGGGTTACTCTGTTGAAAATGAGGCAGAAGCTCAGGATCCACTTACACCCACCCCTGGCCCTCTGTTGGTCTCAACTCATGAACAGTTTGATTTCAGCCATTCTCCCCCCAACAACAACTACCAAGTTGTCCAAGCAAATAGACATTTATCTATTTCGAAAAACTTTCAGGGAAGGACTCATCACACCTTCTTTTGGCGCTTACTACATGCAATACCCTTGCAACAGTAATCCTTGTTACTGAAAATTACACAGAGAGGCACCAGTGAATCTCGGTGCCTGCCTTTCAAGGTAGTAGAACCCAGACTTTCCCTACACACTTCTGCTTTTCAGCTTCACTTTTTGGAACCAACCCACAGTGCATTATAGCCAGCATCAGTTTCTTTAAAGCAGAGTAAGATTGTAATAAGGCAATCTGAAAGCAAAACTTTCTAGAGTTTTCTAATCTTGAGCCTTGATGTCCTATACCTAGCTCGAGTTTTCTTAGCCATTTGCTTTTCAAACCTTTTAAAGCCTTCAATGCAGTTTTGGTAAAATCAACTTTCCCTTTATGCTCCTATGTCAGTTTATGCAAGAATTAAATCTTACACATTCAACATGCATAAACAGGTTTGGGAATACAGCTCTTGGAAAGCATTCACCATGACTGGTGGGAGTGAGGACACAGGCACAGCACACAGCAGCCGAGGGGCATCTCACACTGCATGAGGATCAGACACAGGTTCAGAGGGGACAGACACAGCAAGCCAGCACAGAGGGCTCTGCAACCCTGGATGCTCAGAATAATTTTAGACAGAGAAGAGTGAAATCTCCAAGGCTAAAGGCATCATCACAGCTCCACTTCTAAGCTTTGTTGCCTTTTTCAATATATTCCTCACTTCATCTCTGAATTTATTTGCTGAATGCAAAGACCAGAGAAAGAGAGGAGAAAGTGAGGCAGATAGAAATAAAAATTCTGGTTATCCCTGAATCTCTAGGCTCAAACTACATGACTAGCATTATTTTACTTGGATGGCATTATTTTTCTGGTAGAACCGTTCTGAGTGAGAGTTAGTTCAACTTCATAAAAGAAACATGGAGTACCTATGAGGCTTGCCAGAGCAGAATGTTACTTGAAAACCAGGCAGCAAACCCAGGAGTCCTGACTTCTTTGGGGAGCTCTTGCAGGCTCTGCTGTCTCCCTGGCACAGCAAATTTTTTTTCAAGGGCTTCTAGACACTCTGGGATCAAAGGTGCTTTCACAATGAACAGCTCTGTGCAAATTCCCAGAATTAGTTTCTCAGATAGCAGCAAAGCTCCTGAGTAAGCAATGATTTCCTCCCTCCTGAAGGAGACTCAGAGTGAATTTCTTAGATACAGGACATGACTGGTCTCTCTCACCGCACAGGGTTGAGGCCAGAGGCCTGAGCCTGGTGTAAACTCTTGGGTTCCCTGCTGCAGTAACTGAGGTGCAGCAGCCCAGGAACCATCTCTCTTTATCAACATCCCACAAATGCCAATGCACTGGTACCACAGCTTTGCCAGGGATTTCCATAGGAGGACCTGGAACAGAAGACCACTTGAAAGACAATGGCAAATACAAGATGCATCTGTAAAGGATGAAAGCAATTTCTGTAAAGCTCATGAAAAAACTGGTGTTATTACTATACCTCCTCCTTCACATGTAATTTATGAATGGGAGAGGAAAACTCTGTTAATAACAAGGGGAGGAGCCGGGCATGGTGGCTCACGCCTGTAATCCCAGCCCTCGGGAGGCTGAGACAGGCGCATCGTTGTGAGTTTGAGACCAGCCTGGGTTACAAAGTGAGCTCAAGGCCAGCCTGAATGGCATAGTGAGACCCTGTCTCAAAAACAGGGCTGGGGATCTAGCTCAGCGGTCTAAGCGCCTGCCTGGCAAGCGCAAGGTCGAAAATTCAATCCCTGGTGCCACAAAAAAAAAAAAAAAAAAAAAACAAGGGGAGGAAAATTAATAAATTAACATACTGCTCATTATGTCCAAGGTAGTCATCATAGACTGCATTTTGTTAAAGCACTGGCAGTTGAACCCAGGGCCTTACACATGCTAGGCAAACATGCTACCATTGAGCAACATCCCCAGTCCCCAACGTAATCACTCCAGGATGCATCATGAGCTAGGTGTGGTGGTGCAGTCCTGCATTCTTTGCACTCTGGGAAGATGAGGCGGGAGGATCAAAAGTTGGAGATCAGCCTGGGTAGATTAGTGAGACTCTTTTACTCAAAAAAAAAAAAAATTTAAATAGGGATGGAGCTCAGGGTGAAGGCCCTAGGTTCGATTCTCAGTACTACAAAATAAGGAAATAAAAAGATAAGTAAAATACACCACTGAGCACTGAGCAGCGGCCTTTATAAACCTCCTTATTCAGTCAGACACCAAAAGGTGACTCATAATACATCCTGAGATCAGCTCAATGCCAGCCTAGAAGACATCTGCAAAGTTGCTGAGCGTGAGTCCTACATATTAGGACCCACGTATGAGCAATGAGAATGGGAATCTGGGTTGGGCGCTCAGGGCTGGAAATCACAAGGAACACTGCCTAGAATTTATGACAGAGAAGATTAAATGAGGGGAAACAGTATAAAGTAAGGGAAATGAATATACTTCTAATACAGGAAATAGGAAGGAATGGCACAAACTTCCAGGGTGTGGAAATACATCACAGCAGAACACAGGATTTCATCAGGAAACCTCTTCCGGACAAGAGCAAAGCATCCTTGTCAGGGACTGGATAACAAATTCGACCACTGCTTTTCACCCATTAATCAGAGGGAACAAGGAGCAGGGCCCAAGATCCAAACCGTTGTCTAGGCCATTGTGCTGAGGGTAACATTCCAGAAACCCACCCAGGAGTAAAATCCAAGGATCTGGTCTCCTCCAGGCCCTTTGAACCATAATTCCACCCACTGGCAGAAATTCTACTTTTGTTTTCAAGCTATTAAAAAACTACTTTCAAAATCACACAGTTGGCAGATCCCTGGAATCAAAACCTGATAGTCAAGTAGTTTTATAGAAGAATTTAAAATAATCCACAAAGAAATGTTTGAAACCTAAAAATTAATACTTTCTCACGCAGGCATGTGTGCATGCTCTGGGACAACTTGGCACAGCCTCTCGAATGGGGGCCTGGGGGGACAGAGAGGAGGAAGGTGGGGAGGATTCATGTTACTGTTCCTTGCACATGGCCTGTTGATCCCGTGCTCCATAAATTCCCCTCAATGTACGGTCAGGCCCAGGACTCTCCCT
>RJWT010054139.1:0-10321 GCA_004365215.1 Cuniculus paca | reverse complement strand
CTTTCATGTAGTATATTGTTTCCAAATATCTCACTTCTGTATAAATATTCAACTTTCTAACAGCTAAACATGCTGTTTGAAGGACTACACTGCCTTTCCTCTTGAATCTGGAATTGTTTTATGACCCTTTCACTATTAGAATGCAGCAGAAGTGATATCTAGGAATTCTTTGCTCAGACCTTAAGAAGGAATGCACATCTTACCGTGACTGTCTTGGAACTGTAATTCTACATTTTGTGAGGAAAAAAAAAACCAAAACCAAAAAAAAAAAAAAAAGAAACCTGACAACTTCACATTGTTAAGACTAAGAGAACAGTTTCCTTGGCAACTTCAATGGGTGGGAGAGTTACTCTTTTCCAAAAATATGAGAAAACAGGTTTATTCTCACCAACATTACAAGGTATTATTGCTTAGATCTGAACCATACCCCAAAGACTCCATTCTAAGAAGGGGAACTTTTGGAAGGCTATTGGATCCCAGGGGTGTTACAATCATCCATGGAGTAATTTATCGATAAGTTCACAGCTAAACATGCTGTTAGAAAGGGGGCTTGGTTGGAAGTGAGGTGTCACTATGGGTGGGCCTTTGGAGGGAACATTTCTCTTCCTTCCTTCTCCCTTCTCTTTTTGCTTCCTGCTTACCATAAGGTGAAGTGTTGTTCTCTGCTACTCCCTTCCACCATGCTTGGGAGCCAAATAATCATGGACTGAATGCTCTGAAACTGTGAGCCAAATTTAAACTCTGCTCCTTTAAATTGTAGCTGTCAAGTATTGTGTCTGGTGAACAAAAATGCTGACTGATACAGTGAGTTATTTGCCCATTCCTGAACCAGTTGCCATCAGCATGAAGAAGAGCTTCCTCCATTGTTTTAATGCAGTTGTGGTAAAGAAGATCTCATTTTAGGAGAACGTAAAACTACTAAAAGATATATTAGAAGAGGCTAAATTGTGACCACATTTTCAAGATTTTATTTTCTGCAGTTTAAATCATAAATACTGGTAATGTTTACCCATATTTATCACCTGAAGATTTGTTATTTACTATTTCTTCTGATTTAGGCTTTTGACTCAGTGCCAATACAATTTGTAAATCTGCCAACATACAGATTTTTGAAAATTTGAATTCATGATTTGAATTATTTATTGTAGTAGTTTTCTTTAGGGGAATTATTTGCCATAGATAGAAATAGCCCAGTTTTTAACTCTAGAAAGTAAACCAGTCCTGACCACAGTAGGATTTCTCTTATGTGTTTTGAAGTTAAAAAGATTTTAAAGACTACTTTTTTGCCCCTGTTTTAAAGGAAAAAGCACAGCACATATCAAATACTATTTAAAGGTATAGAAATAGCCCTTAGATGTAGCACATTTTACAGAATATTGTTCAACAAATCTAAGGTACCGGAAATAGACATCTTTCCATCAATATCTACCTCTCTGGAATACAGCTCAATAAGACTCTAGAATGTAATAGGGAACATGAAGGGTCATTTGATCAGATATGGAACAGGAGTTATTGTATATTTCCTTTGCCATTTTTCATGGGTCAATGAACATTTTCTGCAAAGTCCTGTGAGCGCTTGGGAGCCTCAAAGGTTAAATTTATGGAATAGAAATAATTTACACTTTTAGAGCTCATTTGTAGCACATCATTAATTTTTATTTATTTTCTTTATGTAATTATATCAGAAGGCTAAGATTGTTTATGTCAGCACCTCCTGCCCACAACACAGTGGGACATCTGTCTAGCAGCACACATCACTGTTGCCAGGAATCAGAAGAGAGACCCAGTTGTTGCAAGCTATTGAAGAACAACGCCAATGAAAACTTCAACAACTATATCTGTGTCTCTTCCATCTCTTGTTTCATCATTACCTTTTATTCTGCTCATGTTTTTCAATTCTTAAATTTTTCAAATAAACTTTTAATGCTGATATTTTATACTTATAGAGAGTTTGAAAACCCATTGCTACAGAATTCTCAGGGCGCCCTTGGTCTATTTCTTTCTCACATTTTTAATTCCTTCTTTTACTATACTTCCTTGGCCAAAACTAAGATGCTGGCTTATTTTTTTTCCTGTTTTAAAGTAGATTCCAGGATTTATATGTATTTTCACCAGTTTTTCTTTCAGTGTCCTCTTTTCTTTTTAGGATTCGATCAAGTGTATCCTATTGTATTTGAGTCTTTTTCCTTTACTTAGCTCTGCATTTTCTCTTCACTAGTCTCACTTTGCTCTCTATTATCTCTCAATTACAGTACCCTTTAGTCTATAATCAGTGTCTCTCCACACTGTCTTTCTTCTTACCCCTCCACAGTCTCATTTCATTTCTATGTGCTCTCCTGTAACTGATTTCTTTTCCACTTAAATGCTTGACGAATACCAATGAAGAGATAGCAACAGTACTAAATGGTTACGTTCAAGTCTTTGAATTTAGAGAGCTTACAATTTAAGTTATTCTGAGGGTTTTGGCTTTTATGCAATAGTCTTTCCTTACAGAAGTTATCTTTTTTAAAAAAATATAAACAGACAGTATCCACTTAGTTTATCACACTTAAGTCATCTTCCCTGCTCCATGCTTCATCAGATTATTTTACTTAACCTGTTTTGAAAACCCTCTCTTAAATTTCACTTAAATTCCATCGTATAACAAATACAGTAATTTTAATATAATTTCTGTGTTCTTTATCTCATGCTTTAACAATTTTGGCTTCTTTTCTTATTAGTAATCTGCTCTTTGTTCTTTTGTTTCTCCTGAAGGTGAATCAGTTACTAGGTTATGCTCGTAATCCTCAGATCTACAAAGATCTCAGACCATCTTTGGTTATCTAACTCTCTGTCATTACTTTTTTCTCAGTGCTTGCTCCCCATTCTTTCTCCTAACCAATTTTTGTATAACTTTACTAATCTCAACAATTCCTGTATTATAGAATTCATAGTGAGAATAAATAGACTCTGAGCATAGGACATGTTTTTGTCACCACTTTATTTTTACAGCATAAGTGTTTTCCAAACAAAAGATACTTATATTCACTTAGGCCTTTTTTTTTTAAAGTAAAAGGTTTAATTTTAGGACAGATTTAGATCTATAGAAAAAAGTTTAAAAAATGGAACAGATATTTCTCATGTAGTCCACACTCATTTTCCCTGTGTTAACATCTTACATTAAGATTGCATTTATTACAGTGAATGAACCATTAAGGATAAATTATTATTCAATAAAATCTATACTTTATTCCTATTCCTTAGTTTTTATAGTATGTTCTTTCTCTATTTCATGGATCATTTCTATGATGCTATATTTAATTTAGTCATTGTGTCCTTTTAGTTTCCTCTTGGCTGTGACACTTTCTCAGACTTTCCTTGCCCTTGACGACCTTGGGTGCTTTGAAGAGTATTGGCCAGGTATTTTGTACAATGTCCTTTCATTTAGAATTCTGTTTTCTTTTCTTATGATTATAATAGGAATAAAGCCACAGAAGCAAAGTACCATTTTTAACCCATCCTATCAAGGACACATACAATAAACATGACTTTCACAGTTGGTACTGACCTTGATCACCTGATGAGGTGATTTTCTTCATTGTAAAGTTATTCTTTCCCTGCTTCTCATTCCATATTCACTGGGGAGAAGGTATTATGAGTAATGTACACATAAGGAGTGGGATCTATCTACATATACATCTGGTAATTGTATACACTTCCCTTTTATTATTTTATTTATATCAGTGTAGCTCATAAGTATTTATTTTATACTTTGAGTAATAAACCAGCACTAATTTAGTTTTTGCTCAAGTTGTTCAAGCTTTGGCTATCAGGAGCTCCTTCAGTTGGCTCCTGTGTCCTTTTGATGTATCCCAGTCATTGTGAGGATTTTTATTTTTCATTTGGTAATTTTGGGCACTATAATGTTCTGGGTTTATCTCACTAGCTTACTAACATAGTCAGCATTGTTTGCTTTTTCTTGATAGTGTTTCAGCCCTGAACACAATGGTTTCCAGATATGGCCCTGTGAAATGGGCTGGAGAGTACCTCACTCCACTAGAATTGATTCTCTAAGTGCTAAGTTGCAAGTGGATTGCTTGGGCTCTGTCTTAGTTACATTTCTCTCCTTGCTGAGACAAAATACCTAACACCCAAAATTAGGGAAGGGAAAGTTTGTTTCTTACAGTTCTTGGAGATTTCAGTCCATACTTAGCTAGTTCCAAGGCAATGTGGCATGGCTGAGGGGCAGCTGTTCATGGTGGCTGCAAGCGGAAAGGGCTAACCGTGCAAAACAGGGAAAAACACGCCTTTTCCTGACCTTATATTGCATGTTGGCTCCACCCCTGAGCAGGTGCAGGACTCACACAGCCAATCCCAGCACTAGACAACAAACCAATCACAAATGCTAGATTCAGCCGCTGCCATGACTACATGAGGCTTGGGGTGGGGGTGTCACCTAGATACAAGCCATAACAGGCTCTATGGTGTCATAGTTTACATATCACCTGAGAAGAAAAACATGACAGAATGAAGTTAAAAATACTATCAAGTCTTTGTAACAGTCAGTGTCCAACCAGTAAAAATTTTAAGACCAAGGAAGGGTTATAGAACTGAGGAAAGAGGCAGAAGTAGGGTGTTAGGGATTCACATCAGTGGGGGAACCTGGACTAACAGTAGGAGAGCTACTGACATCCCCAGAGTCAAAGAGACAAGGAGTTGGAGAGTTGTACCATGATGATGGTGCTGAGTGGAAAGTACTTTAGTAGAAACTGTTGGCATGAAGCAGTTGCTTGGAAAAGGAATCAGAGTAAATGGTATTGACTCTGGAATTGAGATCACAGAAAATTGTGGTAACTGAGGTGCTCATACCATTCTCTTTCCTTTGATCATTCCAATCATTCCTTACTGGCTGCACCCAATGAAAATGAGAAGACATGGTTGCCCTGTTGATGTCGTCCATACAGGTGAGCCTGAGATACAGAACAGGATGGAGAAAGATGAAGAATGACAATAGGGCAGAAAATGATGATATTGGCAAAGCCAGTTTCCCTATTAACTCACATTTGCCATACACTGAAGAACAGATACTTTTAATACTGAGCGACACTTGTCAAGATTAGCCACAGTATCAGGGTGTCACTAAAGCCTCAATTTTGAATATCCTTTGAACTTGAAAACAAAAAAGGTCACCTGATGAAGTCAATAATCTCTGAATTTGGCACTGTGCTTTGTAATTCTAATTGCTTTTATATACATGGCCTCATTTAAAGGATATGAGTAAAATAATATATCCTATTCACTGTCCTGAAAGATTTAATCCCCACAACTCCATAAAGTTTCTATTTTATAGATAAGAAAAATGAGACCTAGTGAAGTTAGGTGCCAAAGAGTAGATCCTGGCCATAAATACATATCAAGGTCTCAAAACCAATATATAATTCAGGCATGGTGGTGCACTCCTATAATCCCATCACTCAAGAGGCTGAGGCTGGAGGATCGCTGTGAGCTTGAGGCCAGCCTGGCCTATATAGTGAATTCAAGGCCCTTCTGAATTTTATAGTGAGACCCATAAGTGTTCACATCCATGACGTGATAATCTGCTTTACCCCAAAATCAAAACAAACAGAAAACACAACAAAAACAACCACATGTTTCTTTAGACATACATATACAATAAAATAAAGAGAAATGTGTATTATAGAGTTATTTTGTCTATGCAAAAACCAAGCTTTAAGAACATAAGGAGACCTTTGAATTCTTTTAAGTAAATAACTTAGCAATAAAACTATGTTCTTCAGTTTCAGGCTATTTTCATTGTCAAAACTATTTCTTTGGTAGCTATGATGAATTTATATTTCAAGATTATGTTAAAGCTGATACAAATATAAATATATATTTATAATAGCTAAATATAAAGTCAGAAAGTGTGTAAATTCATGCACACAGTGTCTGAATTGCACTTTTTCCAGAAGAGCACTCTTACCTCTAACAAACACAAATATCTTGTTATCTTCTGTGTGCTAAAAATGCAAGAGATTTCTCCAGGTTCCAATTTGTATTCCTTTTCCTGGACCTAATTCCTCCACATTGTCATACTTCTCTGATATCATTTTTATTTTGTGGCCAGATTTTGTCTCTACCTCCTTTTGGATTTGACTTCTTTATCTTAGAGCCTCTTCTACTTTCCTTCCATTCTCAAATCTCAGATTAATGGTATTCATTCACTGGGGCTCAATCCCTTTTCTCCAAACACCAGCCTGGTTGTTTGAACCCTGAACCCTGCTTTAGGGTCTCAACCCTGGTTTAGGGCCTCAAGTCTGCTTGCCCAAGATAAGTGTTCACATCCATGACATGATAATTTGCTTTACCCAGTAATGCTTATAAAGAGACAACAAATGCTTATGCATAAAAAGTATGAAAACTGAGAGGATTTGGCGAAAATGGCAACACAAAATGTAAATTCTGTATGAATAATATATATGTATATATAATTCTACAATCTCCGAGTGTTATAAATAGGTTTACGATTGTCTTGAAAACGTAAAAAATGATTCCCTTAAGTGAAAGTAAGTCAATAAACTGCAGTCAATTAACATATCTGGTTCTACTTTCTTCATAGGCTATAGTGTTGTATATATTTAAAAAACTGACATAAGAGGAGATTGATCTTATTGGGCCTCAGCCTTTCCTGCAACTTGAGTACATATGAAGCCTTCATATCATAAAGTATCTATAAAATTGAAATAAGCCAGCAAACTATTATTTCAATTAAGGCCTTCCACAATGGCATGGAAAGGCTTGTTTTAATTTTTATGTTGAACTTCTCATGATGATATAAAATACAGGCCCTAGCGCTTGACTATTCATCATAGCCTACCTGTAAACATATCCATCACCTCCAAAAATGCCAAATTTTTAAAATTAAAAGTTTTTGTTCATTCAACAGGAAATGAATATTCAACAGGAAATGAATATTCAACAGGAAATGAGCTCAATAACAATAAAAACTCAATAGGATATTGTTAACTGCAGACACTATGTTTTACAACAGATCTCCAGAACACATTCATCTTGTATAATATGTGTGGAAATGGTTGAAAGGAAATTCCCCATTTCTTCTTTCCCACACTAATGATTTCTTATATATGATATCAAAAACATTGGAAACAAAAACCAAAAATAGATAAGTGGGGCTATACCAAACCATAAAACAAAGGAAATAATCAAAAGAATTAAAAATAAAATATACAGAATGGGAGAGATTGTCTGCAAACTACATACCTGATAAGTCAAAACATGTAAGGAATACCTATAACTCAGTCGCACAGACACAAATTGGGTAACATAGAAGAAATGGGAAAACAGCTATAAGCATACAAGTTATCAAGAGTGACTTATAAACAGAGATATGGACACAGCAACTATAAGATTGAATTACTAAGCAAGAGTTTCATAGCAAAATAATGCAGAACCAGTTAAATTCCCTGGAAAATGATATCAAACATTTAAAAAATTAAAACCAATCTTTCTTAAACTCTGTCATAAAATTGCAAAAGAAGACACACTTCCAAACTTATGAGTCCAGGGTTGTCCTTGTACCAAAACCAAAAACATTTTTCCTCTAAGATCAGGAACATGGCAAGGAGGACCATTCTTTCCAGTTCTATTCTGTTACAAATTTAGAGATATTTCTTCTAATTATTGATTTACTTTATTTCACTTTCTTAGTGGAATTGCTAAATAAGTAATACAATTCAGTGAATAAATTTTCTCATAAATTTATTTTACTAGGAAGATATTTTGTAACTTGCAGAAATCTGGAGAGGCTAGAAGAACTGAATCAAAACTGGGTAGGAATTAAGCAAGGTGAGGAATCTATAGGAGCCATCTGGGGAGAATATTTGTGTCCCATTCTTTTAGATTTTTACATCACTTTCAGTCCCAGGTAGGGGAGTATGATTGCCTGATCTAAGGTTCCATGTTCATACTCTAACCCTCAGAGGGGTAGGAAAACAAATGGTTTAGACATTGTAGCTTGCATATTATGACATGGATGTTGCTAACCACAGATTTATGAATTCAGAAGATGGAAAACTGACTTAATAGAGACAATTCTTGTGTTTGAATGCCTGAAGAGAAAAGTTTTGATATCTTTACTTGGACACACATACATAGGATTATCAGAAGTTTCTGAAATTATAGAGTCCTTTCTGAATATATGAAAATAAGAATTTCAAAAAGAAACAGCAGAAAGTGAGGTAAATCTTAATGTGGTTTAGACTTGACTGATTCCTTTCCATGGTGTGCAGTAAAGGGTCCTCTCATCAGGACTGGCCCACCTAAACTCTGCACAATTCCAATTCTATTAGGCTGGTCTGTGGTTAGTTTCTGTGAGATTATCTTTGATCCCGTGGAATATTCTGCTTGATGAGAACTTGGGCCATGTCAGATAGGTTATGCTATGTGATTTATTGTGATTGCTCATTCTTGTATATATCCCTGGGATTTTTACCCATACTACATTTGTCTGATTTTTTTTTTTACATATGTGAGTCTGAGTAGCTCAAGTCAGACACAGCAGGCCCAGGAAACTTATTCCTAAATAAAGTCCTTACACTCAAGGCTTAGCAAACTCCCTGGTTGTCATACATCATTACAGGAAGAACTAAGTGCTAACTATGTTTCCTCTGAGACATGGCTCCTGGAAGCACAGGGCTGGTTTCTTCTGGATTCTTTTTAAAAACCTTTTTCCTTTGCTGATTTTAACCTACATACTGTTGGTATAATACATGCAACCAGGCTATAACAGCTTTCTGAGCTTTATGAAGCTTTTCCTTAGATCATCAGTGCTGGGGATAGTTTGAGGGATACCCTCTTTTCATATAAGAAACCCCATTTATCCATATTTTCATAAAATCCTCACTTAAAGAGCCAAATCATTCTCTCTGGTTATCAAACATTTTCTCTAGGATTTCTACTGGAATGTGTGGCACACTATGAGATTCTATTTTTATTCAAGGACAAATATGGTGCCCAATGGATAGAAAGCAGAAAAAATATGATGGAAAATTAACAATTGGTCCAATGTGTCTTTTTAAAAAAAACTTTTTATGAGCAGAATGTATTTATTGAGAGAAAGAAAACTTCTGTCTGTGAGAGACAGAAGGGATACTGAGTGGGTTGCCAAAGACTGTCATTTCTAGGGACTTTTATAGATTTAAAACATAAGGTGAGATGGGTCCAAGATGGTGAAAACCTGGGAACTCGCAAGGCAGATGTGGATCAGGTGGTACAGAACTATGGTCAACCAATAAGATTAATTGTTCAGGTAAAATTGACCAAATCAGGGACAAATGGGGAAGTAAGTCATGTAGCAAGCGAGCATTCTTACAGAGAAGTGACTCTTGCTGTAGGTGATCCATACCTATTTAGAATATTAATCCCTGATGTTTTACTCAGGGTGTGGTTGCATTCATTTTTACCTTTTGTCTTGAGATCTGGCCCACAGAGGGAGGAAGGTGTCTTTCTCCTCCAAGGTCACAAGACATCTCGTCCTCTGTACTGGCTTCATTGAGGGCCTGGTCCTGGCTGACTGCCTATAATATTTCTTTATAACTCAGTTGCCTGTAAAATGTCCCCCTCTGAAGAAGTAACTCGAACTGCCATGAGGGAGAATGGGCGATGACCGATCTGGCTTCTTCAGGCTGAAGGGGATAATAGTTGTTGAATGACAATCAAGGATACTCTACAGAGGTTCTAACTCATGATGCTCAGTAGGTATCAGGCATTTTCATCTTGGGTCGGCATACAGTTTTAAAGTCTGGAGGAGACAAAGTCAAAGAAACATTTAAGTATGCATGGGCCAAATAATAGAATCAATAGGAGTATTATGAGTACAGTTAACCAAGAGTTCAATCAAGAGGAGCTAATAATGGCTTGCCATAAGAAGGATAAAGATAAAGTCCAGAAAATTTTAGAATCTGACATGTCATTGATTTGTCATCTAATATCTTAAACAGTTAATTGAGATATTACCAGAAGGATCAGGAATGTACACACGTTTAGTTCTTACAATTGCATAAGTACCTCCTGTGCTGTTGGAATGTCTAATGTCATCTGATTTTGGAGGATTACCTGTCTCATTAATTTTACTTTTTTATTTAGGAGAGAAAGACCAGCTGCAGTGTCATTTAAAGCCAGCTGAGTAGTTAGTTAAGTCCTCAATATGCATCATGTAACTTTTTCTCTGGACAAGATCTGGTGGATCCCAGTAAAAAGAATCTAAAAAGAATCTAGCATATTCGTTATTGTTTTCATCTGTATGATGCCTTGGGGTTTGACA
>RJWT010054138.1:0-10320 GCA_004365215.1 Cuniculus paca | reverse complement strand
ACATAACCTATGTATATCCTCCTGTACACTTTAAATTGTGTCTAGATTACTTATGATACCTAATACAATGTGAATGCTCTGAAAATAGTTGTTTTACTGTATTGTTTAGGGAATAATGACAAGGAAAAAGCTTTCAAATCTTCAGCACAAGTGCAATATTTGTGAATATTTTTGATCTGTGGTTGGTTGGGTCCAGAAATGCAGAACCTGTGGACCTGGAGGGCTGTCTGTTGGTATAGATATAACATGTATAAAATGTGATACAGACTTTAATTATTCCATAGATCAATGTATTCTTATAAAAAATGGTAATGAAAATGAACTATTTTATATTTTCTGAGGTGGCAATTTACCATACGTGACCACATCACAGTGTTAAAAATAAGTAAAATTCAATGCTCATTTCTGAATACACAGAAGTATTGCTTTAAGAATTTCATTATCATTTCCTATTTCTTTTGCCTCAGCAGAGAAGTTTCTCCCCAGTGAAATTAATGAAAAAACTAACAAGTATAATGACTCAAGAAATGTTGTCTATGTTGGCATTGATTTTAATAGAAAACAAATTATATAAACATCTCGATTATGACAACACAATTAGAGATTCTGTTTAAACAAAGGATTTTGGAGTAAATATATAATAGTTTTTGTATTATTTTGTCTTAGTTTCATTACTCATCCAAACATTGTCAGCACCCAAACATGTGCAATAACAAATTCATTTATGTCTGATATTTGCCAACTTGAAGTCATACTAAAAGAAATCCATAGCTTCACACTTATATTTTGACTTTGTTATCATGAAGGTGTATCTGTCAAGGTAGGAGGATGCCTTAGTCCATTTGGGTTACCATGACAAACTACTATAAATTAGGTAACTTATAAGCAACAGAAGTGCATTTCCCACAGTTCTGAAAGCTGAGAAGTCCAAGATCAGGTGCCAGCAGACACTGCGACTGGTGAAGGTCTTTCTGGGTTCCTAGGTGACGGTTCTCATTGTGTCCAAACATGGTGAGAAGAGAAAAGGAGCACCTGGCCTCTTTCATAAGGGCACTCATGGGAGTTCCAACCTACTTACTTCCCAAAGGCCACACCTTCTAATACCATGACCACGGGACTAAGAGGTCAGCATATGAATTTCCAACATGTGAACTTTCAGTCTATAGTAGACTATAAATGTATCACATCAAACAGTTTCATATCATAAGTTGTAATTTTTAAATATTTAGACCTATGATGTGAGGACCTCCATCTATGTCCTTTTTCTGGGTCCTACCAATGTAGGAAGGGACCTGTCATTGACTGTGACACTCTTGGTTGACTTCCCTGACCTTGGCCCTTACACTCACACAGTAGGCACGGCACGGGAACTGAAAAGATTTTCCTGTGCTCTCTCATTTTATAGGCAAAGCAATTAAGTTGCAGAGAGGCAAAGATAATCTTACCTTGCCAGGGTCACACAACTTTGAAACACTTGGAGACTCTGGAATGGGGACTGTGTATGGAACGAGGGAGCAGGCAGAATGCTAGAGAGAGGCTGGCATGCACACACCTGCACCTTAGCACCCTGGAAGGTTTCAGCACCATCCTGCAGTTAGTGGAGCTCAGCAAAGCAGATTCAGAAGGAGGCAGTGAGGGTGGTCCTGCAGGCGCTCACCACCCGTGTGATTTAGGATATGGTCCCAGACCTTCCACTAATTCTCTCCAAGCCTCAGTTTCCCCTGCTGTAGAACAAAAAGGGCAGACCAGATGTTCTGTAAGATGCCTCAGTATCCTAAGTTGAGTGATTCCCCAGAGGCTGCAGGTTTGTGGAACCCTGAGGACTGAATTTGGCCTCAATTCACATTTCCCCTTTATTTCTGAAACCACGTGCACTTGCTGGAACACTAACTCCATCTGGTCTTGATTCACTTCCTCCTGATTTCACTCCCTGCTGGAAAGCACTGCATCCTGCCTGAGGCACCTTAGGGAGCTGCTCTCACAAACTCCCTGGTTTTTCTCCCCTGAGGCTTTGCAAGTCAAGCACTGCCAACAGCTCCCTTCCTTCTGCCCAAGCAGAGAGGAGCAGCCACTGTCTGGGCCCGCAGACTTCTGCCATGTCCCCTTGGGAGGCTGGTAAGCTGAATCACCAGCCTCCCTCCCACAGACACCCGGAGGCCCCTCTCGCTCTTGGTGTCCTGCCACCCTCTTCTCTAGGAAGTACAGTGCTAGAAAGCCTGCTCCTTCTCATAATTGCATTTTCTGCTTGTTCACCCCCATCCTTAGCTCTTACTCAGTACTGGACTGTCTTCTTGCTTTTCTTCTACTCGTTCTTGGTTTTCAGCTAAGACAAAAAATTATAGTGGTTAAGAGCATGCTGAACCTGAATCTAGCTCCCCTGTTTGTGAGCTGTGATTTTCTTATCTGTCAGTTGGTCATAACAATTCTTACCTGATGGAGCTGTTGAAAAAAACAGTACCTGCAGCACAATAACAAACAGTGATTCTCTTAGTCTTTGAGATGATGAATACTTTTGAAGCACCTTGCGTTAGAGTCTTTGTTAATTTTCACAGGTTTCTTCAAGATTTTATTAATACCCCTCCACCTTTTTCTTATTATCTAAATAAAATAACCTGAGCTTCCATTCCACAGTTTTCTGGGGAGTTACTCTGCCCAGAAGTCTGTATGAGTCTCTGAGCGGCCAATATTCTACTGGTAACTTGTGGCTCTGACTTCCTGCCCCGTCTCTGTTCTGGAGTTTCTCCCTTGATGTCTTCTTTTCTAGCCTCATTTGCTGTCTGCCAAGATCTGCCCTGTACATGATCAAAGACCTCCTCTCTTCCTAAGAAACTACTAGTGCGAATCATATCATGAGTGACAATTTATATGAGGCTTTGACAACAGAAGGAGATTATATGTCTGGGAAAAGGAAAAAATTAATATTGAATATTAGATGCCATTGTGTATAAAGGCACACAATTTCCTGGGTGGCAACAGGAAAGTTTGCAAAGCGAGGTATGTCCAGCAGAGGGGACAGGGTGCGCAAAGACCTCCATAGCCCACTTGTGACAGTTTGCTGCCTGTTCACCAAATTTATCTTCTCATCTTTCTCCTGGGCACCCAGCTCTCGCTTGTAGTTAGGTGTGGCATGTGAATGTAGGTCTAGCCACTAGAATGTGAGTGGAAGGTGCATGTGGTACTCCTAGGCTTGTCCATGAGAATGTCTGTGCAGTAGACTTCCGGAAAGATGGCAGAACAGTAAGTGGCAGAGTAAACAGTCTCTGTGAGAAACAGTTCAGATGCTGGAATATAACATCATGGAGAGGACAAGAAGGAAGGAAGTAGGTCCCCTGGACCCAGGAAGAATCTAAAATATGAATTGAAACCCACGGAGAGAGTAAAAAGAAAAGCTTAAATGAGGAAGAAGGTGGTTGCTGGCAGCACCTTAGACTGGAGTCAGACTCACCCTGCAAAAAGAGTTGTTGAGCCTGGGGACATACGGTCCCAGTTGACTCCAGAGGTCTCTGAGGAGAGGTGTGGCGGTGGAAGACAGTGGCAGATGCGAAGATCTGTGCTGGCTGGTGGTGAGTGCAGGGTACTCGATCCTCCCACAGGAGAGAATGATTGGCCAGGAGCCATTTTGAAGTCAGGCAGGATAAGCCCCGGGCCAGGACTGCTGCCGGCTTCTTCCAGCAGCTCCAGGTTTTGGGCAGACCCACAGAAGTTGCTTGGACCAAGTTTCACTCTCGTTCATGTTCCAGACATCTCTTGGTTCCTAGCCAGCTTATAGCCTCAGGCCCTGGCCAGTTCCACTCCCATGCAAACTCCAAGGGCCCTTGTAGGCCTGTACCCAGCTCAGTGCAGAAACATGGGTGCCCACCATCAGATATTTGTAGCCAACACTAGCTAGAAAAACCAAATGGTCTCACTTCAGAGAAATTGCAGCCAATGCCAGAAGTGCCTGGGACCACACTACCCAAGTGTATGGAAGAAATCAGGAATATGTCAAGACAAAGAAGGAAAAGGGAATCTCTGGCATCCAATCTAAGCAGCACAAGTTCAGGAGAGGTAAACACAGAAGAGATTGGGAGCCACACACCGGAAATGTATGAAGTGATGTCAACTGAAGTACAGAAACAACTTCATGAAGCTATAAGAGAAATTAGAACAGAAATTCTATCCCAGGTAAAAGAAGAAATGAAAAACCTAATAAAAGAATTACTAAGCACCTCTAAAGAAGACACAGATTAAAAAATAGAGGAGCATAGGAAAATGAGGAAAAGCATGAATGAACAATATAAGAGAGATTTAGAATGCATGAAACAGATTCAAAGAGATATCCAGGAAATAAAAAACTCCATTGAAAGCAGGCAAAACCACTTGAAAGAAACTGAAGATAGACTTTCAAACCTGGAAGACAGGTTTGCAGCTTGTGATTGCAAAAGGAAAGATCTCTTAAAAATAACGAGGACTCAGGAAGTAACAATTCAACGGCTGCAAGACAATTCAAAGAAACATAATTAAGAATTAAAAATGTGAGTGAAAAAGCAGGGGTCCAGACAAATGACATCAGGACCCTATTTAGAGAAATAATTTCTGAGAACTTCCCAAGCATGGAAAAAGAAAGTGACATTCAAATAAGTGAGGCATATAGAACTCCAGCTAGCCATAACCAAAACAAATCTACACCCAGACATATAATAATCAAGATTCCAGAAATTCAACATAAGAACAGAATATTAAAAGCTGTTAGAGAAAAGAAACAGATCACCTGTAAAGGAATACCCATCAGAATCATGGCAGACTTCTCAACATAAACCATCAAGTCAAGAAGAGGCTGGAGTGAAGTATTGCAAGTCCTGAAAGAAAACAACTTCCAACCCAGACTGATGTACGCTGCAAAACTTTCTTTCAAAATTAATGGAGAAACAAGATACTTCCATGACAAAGAACAACTCAAGGAATTCATGACCACCAAACCAACCCTACAAAGAATACTAAAGGACATTCTAAAGAGAGATAAAAAGGATCATGGTCTCAGGAACAATGTCAGAGGGGGATCATCAAGTGTGGCCAGTTGATTGAATGGAGAGGAAAATAGGGAGCCAATTGGCAGGAAAATAGCATGGCACAGACAACGCAGTGCAAGAGGGCCATAACTATTAATGTAGATGGCCTCAACGCACCAATAGAAAGAAACACAGGCAGAGTGGATCAGGAGATGGGATCCATCAATATGCTCTATACAAGAAACACTTTTAACTAGAAAGAAAATTCATAGACTGAAAGTCAAAGGAGAGAGAACAATGCCCTATGAGACGGGGAGCCAGAAAAAAAAGTAGGGGTAACTTACCCATCAACTGCAGAATTGATAAGAAAGACATGGCATTTTATGTGGTGGAAACCTACTCAACTATAAAGGAAGATAACCTCAAGGTTCTTGTAGGTGGATAGAGGCACCTTGAGATCATGCTCATGGATGAAATGGTTCAGAGTTACATGGGAGAATTTCGTGTTGTCTCCCTAGTATAACAAATTGAAGGAGTTAGTGGGATTGAAAATGCACAATACATATTAGGAAAGTCAAAGGGGAGGAATTATCTAAAAAGGGAAGGAAATGACCACTGTTAATCTGTTATCATGATTTGAAACTCATATTGTCTTCATTGTTCTGATTAATTTCATTTTATTCTGATTTGTTTGATTTTATTATACTTGATGACATGGACAGCTATTTTAAATATAACAAAATATATAATTGCAGCCATTGAGGATGTCCAGTTATCTTGTTTTGAAACCCTGTATTGGTTTCATTGTTTTGTTTTGATTGATTTTACTCTAGTCTGTGTTGTTTGACTGTATTATGTCTGAAGGTGTAGGCAACTGTTCTGAAGATAAGAAGCATTATGGTAGCCACTGCTGTTTTAGTAGTATCTTGAAGTTCTGTATTGCTTACATTGTTCTGCTTTGTTTTGTTTTTTTACTGGTTTTATTTTCTTCTATTTTGTTTGATTTTATTTATCCCTGATGGTATGGGCAGTTATATTGCAGATAACAAGAGGCATTATGGTAGCTGTTATTGATTGCCTTTTACCCTGTTTAGAAGTCGTGTACCATGTTCATTGTTGTGTTGTAATTGACTATCGTGTTTTATTTTGTTTGGTTGTATTCTTTTCAAAATAAAAAAAGAAAGAAAATCTCTGTGCAGTATACACTCCTTCTTACATGAGAACAAGACAGGGATGATGATGTTTGGCCAAATGGTGTAGAAACTCCTAGGAGCCTTTGGAGGATACATGCTGAAGATAGCAGAGCTTGGTATCAGAAAGAAACAAACAGGACAGCTGCCTTTCCCAACAGAAGCATTCCTGAGTGAGAATAAAATTTTTGAGTTTGAGCCACAATACATTCAGGGGTCTATTTGTTTTTTGCAGTTAGCATCACCTTAACTAATATGCACCTAACCCTTTCTTTTTAAATTCATCATGCTGGAAATTCCTTAGATAGTGTCAGTTTTCCTTGATTAACTAAAAGCTACATGAAGGGAGAGAGCACGTTTTTCTACCACAGTATCTGCCACGCCTGGTGCACAACAGGTGCTGCGAGGACTTGTCTAGTAGTACTAGAATGGAATGGATCGATGCTTTGAGGAGTCACTGCATGGCGCCATCTGGTGAGCAATGGAGGAAGTGTCGCCTTGTTTTTAGGCTTCACAGTCCTTGGCAACACTTTGCCTTGACCTGCAGAGTTCATGACGTTGGACAGGGCATGCACCTACTGCTTCCTGTTGTCTTCTGAGATTTACCAGGTCCAGATAACTATCTTTCAACTAGTAACACTTGTGAAGCTCCACTGCTGCTCATGTAGTAGTTGCCCAGTCTTCTGAAATTCTGGTAACCTCTCAGTGGCTCAGTGTCCTCCAATGAATAATCTGGATACTGATAGCATCTGTATGGTAGGATTATTGTCAGATCTGCATGAGATAATGCATGTAAAGCATGTACAGTTCTGCTTGACTCCCAGCAAGAACTCCTTATATGTTGTTATTGTTAGGATTATTCTTGCACTTTCTAGTTTATAAACCAGTTCCATGTATCTCAGTGATTCCCCTTCTTCCAACAACTCTTGAAGAAGTAAAATCCAAAACCCTTCATGAGTAAAATGACCGCACAATATATTCGGGTGTAGTATTATTGTTTGTAATTTCTACACATCATGTCAGCCTTTCACATGCTAAGTCAGAGGGAGAAACTGAGGTGCAGAAAATGGATGTCCTGTAGTTTATAGAGCAGACTAACTTCCTGTATCTGCCTGACATTCTCCTGCTCGAGATGACAGTGCCAAAGGCAAGGGAGGCATCTTTATCCCCAGGCACAAAGGCTTTCATGTAAATGTGCTGATATCCATGTGTGCACTCAGGTGTGCACACATGCACATGCATATACACTCTCACACATGCCTGCACACAGCGTGTCTGACCCGAATCTGGTGGACGGGCAGTCTCAGTGACACTCATGCCCCTCACCAGTGCCTGGCTTGTGTCCATACTCTATTTGTCTGCAATATGTTTACTTTCTGTACAGTCCCCATGCCTTTGCTTCAAAGTGAGTGTCTCCCCTTACATCCCACATCCTTATAACACCTCTTGGTCTTCATTGGTCTGCCTTCCCCAGCTAAGCCTCAAGTTCCTAAGCTTCCTGATGGCTTTCTGCCAGTGAGTCCTGGCCCTCCACCTGGGAGCTTTGTAATTTTCTAGGAGGTGCTAAGGGTCCTGTAGTGAGTTGCCCCTCCAGACTATGTAATGGCATTGAGCCCAGGTAAGTGTTTTAGGCTTGGCTCTAGGAGGGTGGACAAAGAGAGGTGGCCATAGCAGACAGAGAAGGTTTTCAAAGAGCTTGTCTCAGCCTTGGGGCTTACAGAACTGGCCTGGCCCACACTACTGCTCACTCCTTAACCCACATCCTGTGTGTCCCTCTTGGGTGCCAGGAAGCCCCCATGTGGAGATTCCAGTCTTGCAACAGTCTCTGTCTGTGCTCTTCCAGCACTCTTGTGGGATCCCTGGCCTGGTGGTGGTAGTGATGGCACCCTGACAGTCTCCTTGCAAACATTTTTGGTGAGGGTGCTGCTTTAACAGCAAACAGTTACTGTGGCTAATCCATTTTCTCTGTGCATTCGTGAGATACGTAATTAAGAGTTCTGCTGAAGGGAAAAATAAAGCACACCATTAGATTTGTTTAGCATCTTATACCAGGTCTAGTGCCCGCCTGAGCCCTCATGCCACACAAGATATTAAGGTAAGACTCCAGAAACGGCTCTGGGGTTGCTTGATGGAATCTGCTCTCTGTTAATTCCAAGTAAATATTTGCTATTCAAGTTTTTATATGCCTCACCAACAGCAGGGAGTTTGAAAGGTGTTCCCCACAGAACACTGTTCATTTAATTATCAGACCACTTCAACACAGAGTTTTTAAGCTCTCCCCACTTGCCCCTAGGTCTGCATTATGTTTTGTTTCCCTCTTTATTTCCCCTCCAGGTCTTGACTTCCTTCTTTGCATTAGCTACTTTCTTTTACTTTGCTCTGAGTCCTTGGTGTACAAGGCTGGGAGCTCTGACAACATGGTATGAGCACAAGTGGACACTGAGGTCCCTGGGGTAAGGTGGGGCACAGCACTGATGTCCTCTGAATCCTTTGCAAGTTGGGTTGGGCAGTACCCTGTAGCTGAGGAGATGGAGAGCAGAGGGGCTCGAAGGAAACTCAGGGATGGATAAGTGTGGAGCTGGGAGGAGACTGCAAGGGGAGCAGGTTGGGGTCTAATGTAAAAAGGGGAGGAGGAGGTATGAGGGTCTTTCTAGGAGCCAGTTGGCATGGAAACTTACTTTCAGGGGCAGTAGAGTTTACTACCTGAATGCATAATGATCAGAGAAGTGGTAGGACTCTATAAAGATATTGTTCATGGCCGCCCAAGAGCCAGGTCAAGAGAAGTCATCACTTACATCTACCAGAGGGGAGCAGGTGATGCTAGGCAGGAGCAAGGGCTGGTGGTGAGCTCATCCTGGCTACTTATTTATTTTAGCCCAGCATATTTGCCATCTTGAGAGATGCTAGTGAGCCTCACACTTGAGCTATGAGTCTCTCGGAGATAGAAGAACCTCTGAGGTCATGAAGGCCAACATCAATCATCAGTTCCTTCTATTCATCCCTAATGATGGGGTTTCTTTTTTAGGAGTAGGGAGTCCACAGTCTCCTGTGGAGTAGAATCTATTGGAAGGCAGGGCTGAGGGTAGAAGGCTTACCCTCACATTGTACCAGGATCCCCTGGAAGACTTGTGACTCACTTGTCCTGGAACTTACTTTGGGGCATCAGAAAGCATGTTCTTCCATGTCATTCCTTCACACATTTGAGTTCAACTGTGAAAGTATATCAAGTTTCTTTTCCTAACTCCAACAATCTCCATTTTCTCCTTCTCAATACTTATATAATTTTCACTCTGTGGTGGCTTGTGAGTTAGTCTCTGTTCATGGACTGCATACGCCAGTGCCCAACAGAGTTCTGGCAAATGGGAGGCAGTTAATCAATATTTGTGGGATGGATTAAAGACATGGCTTGAATTCTCTTATTTTTCTTCTCTTCAGCCTCTGAGAACCCTGTTTCTCTATTTACCTTTTAAAGTGCATGATGTTGTTTTGATCAGCGGGCCTCTCTCCTCCCAGGCTTTGCACCAGGTTAACAAGCTTTTACTATAAAGGATCAGGTAATAAATATTTATAGTCTTACCAGTTCTAATTACTGAACTCTGTCATTACATTGTGAAACTAGTTGTAGATAATATATAAGGAAGATGAATGTGGCTATATTCCAATAAAACTTTCTTTATGAATGTGGTTGGTTACATGTGTCCTGCAAGCCATAGTTTTCTCCTGTGGACATTAAAGTGTTGGGAATTCGGACTGGAATTGGATTTGCTTTTGAAAATAACCTTGTCAAAGAATCACTGGTGCCAACCACCCAAACAAGGGGAAGTGAGCAGAAAACAGCCCTTAGGCCTTTCATGGCAACAGCAACCTCTGCAGTAAGCAAAGAGAAGTAGTTACCTGCAAGACCCAGGGCTGGTGTGAGGTTAGGCTGAGGGAGATGCTGCACTACTAGTGGGAGATGACTCAGTACACCTGAGGGCCCGTTTCTGCTCAACTAGGTACTCAGTGCACAACCTAAGGGGAGATTCCATCCAAGCAGTGACAGTGGTGATGGGTGAACAGCCTGCTATTGTGGTGGCTAGGGAGTTACCTGAGGAGGAGCCCCATGGGGGATACTTTCAGCCATCACTGATCACAGTTAAAAG
>RJWT010054136.1:0-10320 GCA_004365215.1 Cuniculus paca | reverse complement strand
GCCAGCCCTGAAACCATTCAGTACCATGAGGGCCAGGGTAAAGAAAGTCCAAATAAGGCTGTCGCTGAACCGTGAACACTTCTCGAGACACTGAGGAGGCCAAGGTAGACAGATGGCAGAGGGAAACCGGTGCCCCGTTCATCTGGTCACAGCGAGACACAGTGAAAAGCAAAAACTGACCATGAATTTACACTCAGCCTGTCGCCGGGGACCCCGTCACACTCCCCAGTGCTGAGAGGCATTGAACTGTGCCGCTGCAGACCTGGCCATCTGGCACTTGGATCCTCGGCCTTCCTGTTCCAAGGCAGGAGGACATTTGATGACAGCTAGCAGGGGACTTTTAAAAGTTCACGTCCATCTTCTTCCCACTCCCAAGCTTCTTTCCTCAAAATCTCATCCGTAATATTTTTTTTCAAACACTTTGTTTTTCTTTGCCTACTAAATTCAATTCGAAGTCCTCTCTCTTTTATTCCAAAACCACTGGACTATTTTCCCACATGTTCAGCCTTCCCAATATTTTTCCATGCAATTTTAATCATTTCGCTCCTCTGTAAACACACTCCTAGTTCAGGATGCCTGCTCCTCCCATGGTCGGTTGCTGAAACCAAATCTTAAGCTCACCCTCTCACCTGCTGACTTCCGTGGTTTTGAGAAACAGCTCGGACACAAGGGTCTTCACGGGAGAATTACTCGTATCAGTAACACCAGGACATAGCAAAGGCAACAGTAGCACAGATAAACACAATTCTGTACGGGCACACCTAATATTTCTGGTTTGGAAGGCTTGCTTTCTTTCTTTTTTTTTTTTTTTTTTGGTTCCAGGAATCAAACTCACAATCTTGCACTTGCCAGGCAGGCGCTGTGCTGCTCAACCATATCCCTGGCCCTTGGAAGGCTTTCTAATACAGACGTAGTTACTATCAGTGATAACTTTCATGGTGGGAAAGTCCACAGAACTACGTATTGATACTATGACTCCAAATGCATATTTTCAACATTTATATGAGATGGGTATTTCTTTCTGCTTTGTGTCATAGTGAGTTGCTTCTGTCTTTTTTCCTGAATGGAAGATGTCAAAGGATCACACCATTTGTCACTGAAAGTGGAGTATATCAGTGCATTTTTTATTATTCTAAAGAATACCAGAAGCTGAATATTTTTGGAGAAAAGGGCTTTATTTAACTCAGCTAGTAAAAGGCTATAAGCGCAAGACTGGGAAGCCACTTTGGTTCAGTGCCTGGTGAGGACCCAAAGGACAATGGGTGGCATCATGGCAGGCACACGTGGGACAGGGACATCACAGGACAAAACAGGAAGCCAGAGAACGTGGAAGGCCCAGGCTTGCTCCTTTTATAACAACTTTTTTGCAAGATCTCAAGGTCCCATGAGAGCTACCTTATCTTCCCAGGGCAAGCCACACAATGGCCGAGGACCTCCCCCTAGGTCTTACTCCTTGACCTCTCCACACTGAGAACCAAGCCCCCAAAACATGAACCTGAGGGAGGATGGGAGTGGGGAATCACATCCAAACCACAGGAGAAAGAAGGGATGGATGAGTGGAAAATCAGGGAACTGAAGCAGTTCATTCAAAAATAACATCAACTGCTTATATCGGGGAATATTAAGTGCACACCAAGGTCCAAACTGAGTCTTCACACACTTGTCACTTCACCCTTGCAGCTCTGGGTGCTCAGATGATGAAGGATGGGTAAGGCAGTGATCTGGAAGTGCAGTCCTTGGCACCACAGCATCAGCATCACAGGGGAAAGTGCTGATGTGTTCCTGAATCAGAAACCCTAAATAAAGGAGAGCTGGAAGCCCTCACTTTACCGTGCTCTTGGGTAATTCTGAGGCGAAGTCGAGTGGGAGGTGTCCCTAGGTTAGGGGTGACCAGAAGCCCCAGCTCCTTGAGGGCAGCCTTGAAGTTGAACTTGGTCTTTATTTAATCTACCTATGGCCACCAGAACAAGGCTGTAGCCTCACAAAGCCATATTTTGTTTTTGACCTATTGCAATGAGGGAGAATACATACTAGAAGAGCAAAGAGACAATGGTAGTGTTGTGTTGTTCTAGAATTTTTTTTTTTTGAGACAGGGTCTTGCTATGTAGTTCACACTGGCTTTGAACTATGTAGCCCAGGCTGGCCTCGAGCTTGCAATAATCCTCCTACATTGGCCTTCTAAGAGCTGTAATTACAGGCGTGCCCCTGGCTAGAATTTTTTTTTTTTTTTTGGTCTTTCTGAGACAGGGTTTCACTATGCAGTTCAGGTTGACCTTAAACTCACTTTGTAGCCTAGGCTGTCACTGAACTCACAGGAATCCTCCTACCTCAGCCTCCTGAGTGCTGAGATTGCAGGCATGTGCTACCACACCCAGCTAGAATTTTTAAGAAGGATGGAATTTGCGTAGAAGTTAAATGAAGCAATATTTTGATTGTCTCAAAGCAGAGCTATGTGTAAAGCGATCAACACTGTCTGGACGGCAAGGTGAATCCAACTTTGTATTTCCTTGTGAACTACAGAGCTAAGACAAGTGTGGAATGTTGTATCCAGAAAGTCTCTCGCTGGACTTCCTCCAGGCAAGGATTGGAAATCAGGCTGCTTCTCGGGCAAAGTGACCGGGAACCTCAGGACACGTGTAGGAAGGTTCATTCTTACCTTCCATCCCTCTCTAAACTCCCACAGACAGATGGCCATGCCACTGGTCATCCATGACTTGAGGGCAAAAGTTCCTCCATGAACAGAAAAGCAGTGATCACTTAAAGAAGTGAATCACTAGTGTGTTTTATGGCTGCATTGCATTCTTGGGAGAAATCGTTTCCCGGTAACTTTACCCATCTGTCACTGCAGACAACAGTGGCTACCCAGACTGGCGTTTTCTCAGCCTAAGTTCATTTTTACTTTCTCATCTAAAAGGTGTTAAGTGAGTTCACATTCATCAAGTGCTTAGCCCAGTGCCTAGCAAACAATTAAAAGGAATTATAATTTTATGTGACATAAAATATAAAGTAATATAAATACATGACATGATGTCATGTAATAGTTAATAAGAAAATTAATGACTGAAAGTCATGAGGGTTGTGGTTAGACAGATGAAAGGAGGAGAAAGGCTTTCTTTTTTCTTTCCCTTCGAGCAAGGCTGTGGAATTAGAAAGCACCTCAGGCTGGATTGCAGTAATAGATGAGCTAGATTAAGAAAGACCCTGGGGTTCTGGTTCCTGCAGAGTAAGGAGAGGGAGCCGCACTGGTTGAGTCTGGGCACTTCGCCTCTCATCTTCTCCATAGTCAAGGATTCTGACTCGATAGCTAACGAAGGGTAGTTAAGGCTGAGTCCTCGACGGGTCTAACTGACCAGCTGCAGCACCAGGATTCCAGCCCAGCCTCAATGGAGGCCACTCACAAACCATGTTCCTTTTGAAACCTTTGGGTTTTTCACTTATAAAATAGAGAAAATACAACAAAATGGTTTTAGCATTTCCTTCTCATGCCAGTTTCCTTTCTATAAGTAAAAGTGAGTACTGTGTGGGGCTGAGGATGTGGCTCTGTGGTACAGCGCTTGCCTAGCATGCGTGAGGCCCTGAGTTCCATCTCCAGCACCACAGAAGTTATAAACTCAGTGAGGAATCCCTCCACCCCCAAAAAGCCATATATGAAGCCATAATGGTATGAAGTCAATCATCATACATTCTTTATAATACTAAAAGTGGAGCAGAACATGGTGGAACAGGCCGGTAATTCCAGCTATTTAATAGGCTGAGGTGGGAGAATCTCAAGTTCAAGGCCAGCTGGGGCTGCTTAGTGAGATCCTGTATCAAAATAAAATAAAAACAAGAGGGCTGAGGCGGTAGCTCATTAGCTGGGCACTGGCCTAGCATGCATGAGGCCTGGCTTCAATCAGGTAAAGATAAATGATACCCAGTGTTAATCCATAGCCACAGACAGGATAAAGAGCACTGAGACTCATAAACATGGGGTTTTGTTTTGTTTTGTTTCGTTAACTTCTTTCAAAGAAATGATTACTGTTTAGAGCAAAAATTATAAAATTGTACCTTGGGTTTATAATGTCTACAAACTTGCATGTACAACAGCTGTGAAAACGAAGGGGTAATTGACCTATGCAGAGTTGGTGAAGCTAGTTATTAACAAAGTGAAGTAGATTGTGACAAGGTAAAGATGTCTGCAGCAATACCTAAACCAATTGCTAAAAATCCACAGAAATATTTTTGCAGTACTAGGGGTTGAATAGAGGACTTGCACCTGGAGACACAGTGCAGTCCTTACTTTTTTGACATTTAAGTCACTGCATTGCCCAGGCTGGGATCTAACTTGGAATCCTCCTGCCTCAGCCTCCCAGAGTGTTGGAATATAAGCATGCACCACAGCACCCTGTTTTAAATGATGTGTTTTAAAAGATTTGTTTAGGACCCACTGCTGCCACACTGAGAGGAGGAGGACCTGCCATCCATGTGACAAGTCACCAACTCCTAGCTGGCTCTGCACCTTAGTTCACTTCAGCACAGGACCGCAGAGGTGACCACGAAATGACCCTGATCAAGGACAATGCCAACTCCCCAGAGAAGAGGTAAGCCTGGAAGAATCAGCTGCTTCAGAAAGGAATAGTGGATGGGCCAGCAGCGCTAACTCCTCAAAAGCCAACGATTGTTGTAAGCTGCCAAAATAGCATGGGTTTTACCCTGAGAGTGACTTCTTCATGGTGGGACAGAATCAGAGAAGGAATCCAGTGCAGTGCCTGCCACATTGCCAGAGAGAGTTTAACAAGATGCTGTTTGGGGAAAGCGTTGACCATGGGACTGAGCCATGGAACACCTATCAGTGTCGCTCTGGGGCTGGGTGAGAGACAGCCATAGGGTGAGGGCTAGACATAGATCCCTCGAGATCCCCTGAGAAGTTCAAGTTCAACCCAGGAAGGACATGGGGCCTACATTTCATGATCAGAGGCCAGAGGTGGCAGGTGTGGGTTTCAGAGGTGGCTGGATCTGGATGTGCTGACATTGAGTCCAGCAGTCTGTTTGAGCCCCTGCCCCACTGCCCACATCTAGAGGAGACCAGCAGTCTGATTCCTTCCCTATGTACCCACGTGAGGGGGGATGCAACTCGGTTCGAACAGCAGCCACGGTCTGGGGTTTGCAGATGGGGGAACCTCTTGAGCAAAGGGTCACTCACAAACTCATATGCTATGAAGTGGAGCAGAGAGGACTGTGACTTGCTGGATTCCAAAGAATGCGGGTACTAGAAGAAAACCACTCATTTGAAAATGCATAACTAAATTTTTTACCCTCCTTTTTCTCCCTTGTTGGCATGTGTGTGTATGTGTGGAATTTGGAGTTCATTTCCTTTATTTCCTTTTTTATTTTATTATTCTCAAATTTATATATTTTGGTTTTTTGAGACAGAGTCTCGCCATATAGTCCAGCCTAGCCTTGTCATACTGTAGCTCAGGTTGGCCTCTAACTCATGGTGGTCCTCAGCCTCCAGAGTGCTGGAATTATAGGTGTGCATCACCATGCCAGGCTGCCTTAGTGACTGGGGCAAAATACCCAGCACCCACAAGGTAAAGGAGGAAAGGTTTATTTTTAGCTCACAGTGTGTAGAAGTTTTAGTCCACAGTTGACTTGTTCCAAGGCAGAGTGGCATGACAGAGGAGAAACACTCCATAACATGGTAAGCAGGAAGCAGCAAGCCTCCTTTTTGCTTTTTATTCCATCCAGGCTATCAGCCTATTGATTGGTACTATTCAGACCCAGCGTGGGCCTTCCCATTATCCACACCCAGAACTATGGTAAACCAATCAGTGGACTAATTTAGTTATCACACGACCTTAATCCATAGTCAGACACCCCATATCCAGCTACCTCCGAAAATCCCTGCCTGTGAGCACATCGGGCTTTGAGAGGCTATTTATATACAATATATAACACAGGCTCTTGTGTGAAGTTTTCTTTCCTATTTTCTTTTTTGTTATTAATATTTTTTGTTTGTTTTGCTCCTCCTTTTTCCTTTTCTCTCTTTTCTCCCTCTTTTTTTTTTTTGGGTACCGGGGATTGAACTCATGACCTTGTGCTTGCCAGGCAGGTGCTTAAGCTGTTGAGCTACATCCCCAGCTCCTCTCTTTTCTCCCTCTTTTTCTTTTAATTCCTTCCATTGTTGTTTTTTCTGTTTTTTGTTAGTTTACTCTCTATTTCTTCCTAGTTTTCCTTTTTCTTGGTTTTTTTTGGGGGGGGTTACTTTTATCTGATACTATTAATTTCCTTTTACTCCTTAATAAAATTATTTGTTTACTTTATCACCTCTTCTTCTCTTTCATCACTTAATTTTTCAAATTTTGCTTTTTCCATGCTCCCATTCCCCATACCCTCTAACCTTAACAGTATAGCCATTAAGTTTTATGAATCAATAGATAATTAACTATATCTTATTGCTGTTGAACATTGTTCTACATTCAGTAAAAGTAAAGTTGTTCCATTAGTAGATATTTACTGTAGGTCAATATATGATTCGTCTGTGTATTTATACTTTAATCATAGATCTTTTTTCCATGGCTAAGGGTGGTACCTTATTCATTCTTAGGGCTTGTTAATATCCAGTTTGTATTGGACACTATCTTTTTTTTTTTTTTGGCGACACCGGGGATTGAACTCATGACCTTGCGCTTGCCAGGCAGGCGCTTAGGCCACTGAGCTAGATCCCCAGCCCTTGTCTTTTTGAGACAGGGTCTCACTATGCCATTCAGGCTGGCCTTGAGCTCACTTTGTAGCCCAGGCTGGTCTCAAACTCACAATGATCCTCCTGCCTCAGCCTTCTGAGTGCTGAGATTACAGGCGTGAGCCACCAGGCCCAGCTTGGACACTATTACTATTGTTGATTTTATTGCTATAGCCAAGGTGACCTAGTTGTTGCTATCAATTGACTTTCTCTGTACAACAACTTCTGGATTACCTGAAGGTCAGAAATAATACTGTAGCCCATTCCCAGAGAAGTGAGTACTGGGGCAAATAAGCTGCAATCTCCCCAAATAAATGGAGGTGATTGAGTCCTGGGACAGAGGCAAAGGTCCAATAGTTGGCCACACTGAGAAGATAGCTCAGATAAGTAAACTATGGAGGTCTCCATGCTAGCAACAAAGCTATCTACTATAGTCAACCTGCAGACCTCAGCACAGAAAACAAACAAACAAACCTTAGAAGCATGAGAAAACAAGCCAACGAAATGCCTCCCAAAACTTCCAATTACCCCAAAGCTGATCTATGGATCATCAAAGGGGAGAAAACCAAAAGACACATACTCAAATCATTCAAAATGATACCAGGGCAGACCATAAAACAGATCACTAAGGCATTTGGCAAGCTGTAAAGGATGTTAAAAATATTGGGTCAAATAAACAAAATGATCAGCAAGTCTACAGAAGAAACCAATAAAAAAAAAACTAGCAAAACTAAATGGAATGGTGCAAAACATGGGTGATCAGCATAGAAAAGAATTAGTTCATAAAAGTTTCCAAATAGAAATTCAGGAGATTAACATTTCTATTGAAAGTATGGGCAGCGGAAGTGATGAATGTGAGGACAGAGTGTCAGGACTCGAACACAGGGCCATTGTCAGTGACCAATTAATGAGAGCTACCTTAAAAAAACAATGAGAGAACATGAAAATGGACCCAACAGTTGCTAGATGACATGAAGAAGACTAATCTAAGATTAACTGGAACTAGTGAAAAATCAGAAGAGAACACAAAGGGCATAAAAAAACTGTTTCTAGAAGTAATAGCAGAAAACTTTCCAAATATGTGGAAAGAATTTAACATATAGATAAGCAAGGCATATTGAACGCCAAATAGCCCAGATCAGAATAGAACCACTTCATGACACATCATAGTCATAATACCAGAAATATAACACAATAACAGAATCTTAAAAGTTGTTAGAGAAAAGCAACAAATCACTTTATAAAGGAAAACCCATTAGAATTACAGCAGACTGTGTTGTTTGTTTGTTTGTTTTGTGGCACCAGGTATTGAACTCACGACCTCGTGCTTGTCAGGAAGGTGCTTATGCCACTGAGCTAAACCCCCAGCCCTGAATTACAGCAGACTTATCAATACAAACCTTAAAGATAAAGAGACCTTGGAGTGAAGTGTTTCAAATCCTAAAAGGAAACAACTTCTAACCCAGACTAATACATCCTGCAAAACTATCTTTCAACGTTGATGGAGAAATAAGGTATTTCCATGATAAAGAGCACCTAAAGAAATTCATAACCATCAAACCAGCACTCCAAAAATATCTCAAGATATCCTACAAAGAAATATGAGGCTACCAACGCCAAAAGGTCTAATGGAATCAATGAACCAATGAAGCAATTAAGTAGAAGGAAAAGAAGGAAAATCAGTGACACGAAAATACTGCAATGGCAAGAATAAGTCCATACCTATCATAACTTTAATGTGAATGGTCTCAACTTACCAATAAAAAAAACAGATTGGCTGGCTCAACAGAAAAAGAAACAAAATTCAGGGGCCAGGTATGTAGCTCAGTGGTATAGCACCTGCCTGGCAAGTGTGAGGCCCTGAGTTCAATTCCTGGTACAAAAAAAAGAAACAGAATTAAGCAGTATGCTGTAGACAAGAAACACATTTAACCCAAAAATAAATTCATAAAAATCAAAGGATTGAAAACAATATTCCATTAACAGGAACCCCCAAAACAAACAGGGTAACTATCTTATTTTCAGACAAAGCGGACTTTAAGTCAAAACTGATCAGAGGTAAATGCCCATCGACCAAGGGATGTATAAAAGAGATGTGGTCTTTTTATACAATGGAACACTACTCAGCCATAAAGAAGGATAAACTTGGAACTTTTATAGGTAAATGGATGCAACTAGAGACCATACTCATAAGTGAAATAAATCAGAATCACATGTGCAAACATCATATTGTCTCCCTGGTGTGAGAAACTGACAGAATAAATAAGGTCCAAAATGTACAATAGACATTATGAAATGGGAAGAAATTGTTCAAAAAGGAACTAGGATGGGGGAACGGGGAAAGGAAGGAATGAAAAAGGAAAAAAACAAAATACAAGACAGGTATACTAATAGTTTCTGTTAGTTCATGGAAAAGAAAGGTTTGCACTAATATCATTTGGAGAAGTTTTTATGCCTATATCTTGTATTCTGATTAACTACTCTAAAGATAACAATACTCAATGTATTAACTATTATTATTCTCCTATTATCTTGTTATGAAATATTGTTTTACTTTTTTTGTTCATTAAAAAAAAAAACTCAGAAAAGCCAAAGAAGGACACTACATATTGGTTAAGGGAACTATTCAGCAGGAAAAGATAACAGTTACAAATATATATGCACCAAGCAACAGTGCGACCAACCTCATAAAATAAATACTACTGGATATAAAAGATCAAATAAACATCACTACAATTATAGTAGGGAACCTCAATACCCCACTATCACAAACAGACAGGTGAACTAAGCAAAAAATCAACAAATAAATATCAGAGTTGAACCAAACCTTTCAACAAATGGACTTACTAGATATATAGAGTGTTTAACCTACCAACAACAAAATACATCTTCTTTTCAGCAGTGCATGGAATGTTCACTCAAATAAATCACATATTAGCCAATAAACCATGCTGAAGTAAATGCACAAGAATCAAAATTTTACCATGCATCTTATCAGATGATAGTGCTTATGAAACTAGAAGTCAATAGCAAAAGAAAGAATAGAAATTATGCAAACTCCTAAAAATTTAACAACAAACTTTGAATAATCATTGGGTCACTGGAAAAATTAAGGAAGAAACAGAACAGTTCATAGAATTAAAGAATAATTCCAGTACAACATACAAAAATTTATAGGACACAATGAAAATGGGCCTAAGAGGGAAGTTTATAGTTGTGAATACCCAGATCAGAAAACAAAACAAGCCCAAATAAATCGCTTCGTAATACACTTCAAGTTCCTAGAAAAACAAGAACAATCCAGATCCAAAGCTAGTATAAGAAGGGAAATTATAAAAATCCAAGCAAAAATCAATGAAATGGAGACTACAAAAACAATACAAAGAATCAATGAATTGAAGAGCTGGTTCTTTGAAAGAATAAACTAAATAGACAAAGCCCAAGCCAATCTTACTCAAAAAAGAAAGAAAAGGCATAAATCAATATAACTTGAAATGAAAAAGATTGCTGGGCATCGTTTCACATGCTTGTAATCCTAGCACTTGAGAGACAGAGGCAGGAGAATCACCAGCTCGAGCCCAGTTTATATAGTAAGTTCA
>RJWT010054135.1:0-10327 GCA_004365215.1 Cuniculus paca | reverse complement strand
GAATCTCATAAATGTGAAGTAATATAAAAATAGGCCTAGTGAGAAGCCTGGTGAGGAAGCAGAAGCCCAGAAAGGTTAAGTCCCTCGTGGAGTCACACGGCTGGGGAATAGTCTATCTTAGGCATGACCACTGTGATACTCAGCTCTTGCCCATTAATAGATCTACCGCCCCCAAATCCTGCAGCTCCTTGTTGAGGCTTAGCATTGACTTATCAAAATAAGGCAGTGACCAGAATTACGTGACAAATTAGGCAAAGGTGATAGGAGCACATCACATCACAAGAGTCAGGATGTCAGGGCTGCATCTGTCACTAAGAAGGATTCAGCAAATGCCCCTTCCTGATGGTCCTGTCCTCAGGGAAGGGGATGAGGTCCACAGACTGCAAGCATCAGTTCAGCGGCCACACTGAGGCCAGGGAGGTCATGGGGTGAAAAATAACAAGTCAGCAGTTTGGGACTAGAGCTGAATGTTTGGATGTGGGAGTAGGGACAGACGATGGGAGTGAGGAAAGGGAAAGCAGATTTCTGCGTTAGGCTGCAGCACTTGACTTCATCCTGAGGGGACAAGGAGCCCTCGAAGAGTTTGCAGAGAGGGCTTTGTCTGTGCTCGAAGCCTGGTTGCTAGAGCTTGGAGCTGGGGAGAGCAAGTGCTGGGTACTTGGAGGCTGCCACAGGAATCTTGGCGAGAAGTAACAGTGTCTGAAATTGGGGCCATGGCTGTGGGGAAGAGAAGTAGATGGATTTGGAAGATGTTTGACCCTTTTAGTTACCAGAATCACGGCATTCTTTCTGGCTTTTTCCTGAAAGCAGCTTTTACTCACATCCTCCAGCGATTCCTGCAGATAGAAAGATGGGCTGGCTAATGTCATATGAGCCTTTGGGTCCATATTGCTGGAGGAATGTTTGTGGTTTCTGACCCTTGTGTGTCTGGCTGCATTCCCTTTGGCTGTATAGATGTGCCCCTTAGGAAACAGGTGGCTTTTCACTTTACCGGTCTGCCTTTTTCTTCTCACTGTCATGTGTGACCTGTCTCAACAGAATATATCAATTTTCCTGTTTGTATAAGCACACCATGTACTTTGATCAGAATGTTCTATTCCTCAGTACATATAAATCTCTGTGCATACACATTAGCCATACATAGGAGCAAACTTTATATTTATTCTACAGTCATAAGAGTGAGTGGATGTGAGGATTGGTGTTTTCTGCTTCTGGAATTTTTGTTCTGAGCTTTAAAGACATTTAACCATCTGTTTATAACTTTAAAGTTCTAAGTGGAGGCTATGAATAAATATGTGAATCATGAAAGATATGTTGAAGGGGTATTGTCAATAATTAGTTACTACTATACGTCTTTCTCAGCTATTTTTCCAGCCTTTAAAATGACTTTAAAGAGTTGAAAAAAAATCTAATATTAACTATGGATTTTTATATGGATTATGTCTTTTAAGAAGAGTTTGCATAGTACAGAGTTGCTTTAGTTCCATTTAAAATTATTTTTTAAAGCAACTTTTATCCATATTTATAATTATTTACAGATGATATTTTTATTTGATTTTATTACATTATAAAACCATAACAAAGTAGAATGTTGAATTCATTATTGAACTTTTGGAGACCTTAACTTGGCTGTTACCTGAATATACTGGTCTGGAGTATAGTTGGCACTTTTAACTTAGTAACTACTTTTAACCTTTATGCAAAAATGTAAGTAGGATCGCATGTATTAACAAGCACCAGGTGTTCTCTTCTCTAGAGTCACATACAGAGGTAATTCATGCATATGTGCCTGTGTGTGTATATAGTCTGTCTCATTTTTATACATAATGAATGTCTATTAAATAATAGGTATTCTAATAAATCGAAGAGTATTGTTTTGGTTATACAGACCAGTCCATCTGTACTTTTGAAAATTATCCAGAAAGCAGCCGTCAGAAAAATCCAGTATTTGCTGACTGAGCTTTTTCTTTGTGCTGATCGCTGCATGAGAATGAGTGTAGTCAGGTGGGCTTTGTGTACCTGGGTTGGTGGAATGGGCATTATGATTTTGGCTGAGGTGTTAGTGACCACTGTTTAGTAAAGGACTTGGGAGCATGGAGCGTTGTTCATCTTTTACTTAAAAAAATGGTCAAGACATTGATAACTTGGAGTTAAAGAGGCTATACCACATTCTAGTTTTACTGTCTTTAGTGATTTTTTTTTAATAAATAATTTGCCAAAATGAATCTTGGCTAAAAGATAGGACATTTTATATTTATTTAAAACGTGTTTTTATGTTCAGTGGTGTTATAACCCTTAGTGATTAATATGGCTTTTGCTACAGTTTCAGTAAAAAAGATTATTTGGTATGCCGAGCACTTGAACTGGTGGACTTGTGGGCCTTCACCTGTGTGCTTTGCAGTACAGGGCAGGGCAGACGGCAGGACCACCCTGGCATGTGCCTGACAGCTCCGTGGACCATTCACAGCAATTTCAATTTATCACACTGCCAGGTTCTGTGTTTTTTTTTTTTTAATTGGACAAAATGAGCAAAAGGCAGTGGCAAAATTTATTTGGAAAAATAAAAGTGAAGAGTGAGGGAGAAACTGGCTCTGCAGAGCAAGCATGGGCTGAGTAAAAGAGGAAAAAGATCAAAGTACACCCCAGAGCACACGGAGCAGGCTGTTGTGAGGAAAGCCACAATAACTACAGGGTTCTTGAGGAGGAGATATGTTTAAAAATAAGTAAGACTGTATAAGCAGTAACATCTTACCTAAAATAAGGTTGATTTTTTTTTTATTCCTTTTCAGATTTTGGGGTAAGTGCATTCTTAGCAACAGGGGGTGATGTTACACGGAATAAAGTAAGAAAAACATTTGTTGGCACCCCGTGTTGGATGGCCCCTGAAGTCATGGAACAGGTAAAACAATGTTACTTCGATTGATATAGTACAGTAATATATATCATTAAATGTACTAACATTTTGTTCAATTCAGTCATTATAGAAGAATGCATCATGTAGCTTAAATTTCCAGTTGTTATATCTTAGCAAACTGATTGAAATTTGTGCATAGACAGCTCTGAATTTCTGACCAGACACTGACTTCATGATGTTTTGCTGCATTATTGTGATTTTTCTGCTTTTTTTTTTTCTTTCTTAGGTGAGAGGCTATGACTTCAAGGCTGACATGTGGAGCTTTGGAATAACTGCTATTGAATTAGCAACAGGAGCGGCACCTTATCACAAATATCCTCCTATGAAAGTAATTACTGTTGAAAATGATGTGGCGGGTTTGAAATGTGATTGGATGACATGTGTTCTCTAATTCCCTTGAACATACTCATTTTTCTTGTAGCCCTGAGAATTAATTGGGGGATGCAGCCAACTTGAATGTCTGATTTTCTCAGTGGACAGAAGGGACAAAAGTAGTACAGTTTCCAGCTTTGAAGCTTGATTTACATTCTTGGCATGGAGTTGAAAAAAAGAGTGTAATCAGATTGATGAAAACAGTAACTATGACCAATGTTGGTCATTACTCTTTTGAGATCAGAACAATCCCAGGACCCCAAAGGAAACAGAAGAATAGATTATATAGATGTCATTTTTGCAGAGGGATTTTGCAGATGTTTGAGTTTTTCTTTTTTGATGGTCTATACCATTTTCACCCCTGTTTTTTAGAGTGTAATGTTGATGGCTCAAAGAAATGTATACTTTGGATACTATTTTCTTTGTTGTTTTTTTTTATCTGGCCTACCTCATTATTTTTCGTGGTTCTGAGATGATAGCCTCAGAGCTAATTTCTCTAACTGAATTTTGTTTTGAGACTAAAATAATTCAGTAGAGATTCTGAAAGTATTTTTTTAAATAATATGGTGTATGGGTTTTTTTTTAATGTTTATTGGGAGAAAAATGATAAGAATTAAAGGATTAAAACTTGAAGTTAAAAAAGATAAATAGTTTTACTGAATAAAAAATTAATAGGCTGGGGATATAGCTCAGTGGTAGAATGCATACTTAGTAAACTTTAGGTCCTGGGTTTGATCCCTGGCACCCCCATGCCCCCACTCTTGCAAATAATATTTTCTTATTTGAGAAAGTTTGGAAGTACAAATAAGAATAAAGAAGAAAAATAGTCCTCCATAATCTTATTAACCACCAACAATCTCTATTAAAGTGTTAGTGAAGTAATTCCTTCCTTCTTTCCCTCATTTCCTTCCTCCGTCTTCCTTGTCTTTACCTTTTCTTTGCTTCTTCCTGTTCCCTCCCTCCCTTTCTCAATCCCTTCTTTCCCTCATTCTCTTCCCTTTCTTTCCTCCTCTTGTGCCGAGGGTTGAATCCAGCGCCCGTCACATGCTAAGCTTATGTTCTACCACTAAGCTGCACCTGCAGCCTCTCATTGCCTTTTTTTGTGTATATATTTATTTTTATATGTATTTTTAACATTTTTGTTAAGATTTTAATGTATATGCAAGTGTTTATATCTTTTTAAACGTATCTGATTTTATCAGCAGAGAATTTAAAAGTTGATGTGTAGACAACAGAAATCATCTTCTGGAAAAAAAGCTGTGGAGTAACTCTGAGGACTTTTTTTATTTTCCATCCAGCTTCTCTTCTTCTTTTCTCGCTTTCTCCACTTCTTAGTATTTCCCAATAAATATTAAGTGGTACTTGCTTGTCTCGGTCTGTCATTGTTTAGGATTTTCAAAGTTGCAGTCTCCCACATTTTCCTTTTGGTGATTATCCTCCACAAATAATAAACTGTCACTTCTCTCCTTCATCTATTCACACATTTGAAAGTGTCTGAAAAAGAGTCTTGACATGTATAGCATTTACATAAATTAAAGCTGATTAGTGCATTAATGAGGCTTATTCATTTTGTAGGTCAATAGTTTATTACACATTCTACATTTTTTTTGAAGCTAATAATTTTGATGTTAGTGTGAAAGAGGGGGATTTTTTACCTTTTTGGTTTGAAATTCTATTTTATTTTGTTTTGTCCCCTCCAAAGCAGCATGACTTTTTGATTTGATTGTGGTTTTTTGTAACTCAGTTACATTCTAGTTATCTTTCAATATCTTCTTGTTTCAGTTTTTCCAGGCCTTTTTAGCAATTTTCTGCATTTTTTTTTCTCTTTTTTTTTGAAAAGGAAATCATGTTACCTCCTGGGATGTTGTGGTTTTATTTTTAGGGCTGGTAATATGTTACAGAGTCTGAGTACAGGCGGTTCCTTACTTATGAATGGGTCGCGCACATGAACTTCTCTTTCTTTCCCCTCCACTGCCTCTTTCCCAACCAGCTGGGGCTGGAGTTATGTGCTCCTTGAGGCCCTGTGAGAGCCAGTTCCCAGAAAGCTCCGTCCTGGTTTTTTTTGGGAGATCGTTCTTAATACACAGAGCAGATTTCTCAGGTTCTATCAATGGAATAACGAAGAGGTTAAAGGGTACATGAACAAATTTGCAAAGGGAACTGAGTATTTTCAATACACAGTGTCTAGAAAGTCAAAACGAATGGGAAAGCATGTTGTACCTTATCAAAGAAAAACCTTGGTGCTTTTGTAAAAAATTAAAAATTCTGTTGGAGCAATCACTAAACTGAGATTTTGTCTTCATTTTTATTTCTGCCCCAGGTGTTAATGTTGACTTTGCAAAATGACCCACCCACTTTAGAAACAGGAGTGGAGGATAAAGAAATGATGAAAAAGTATGGCAAGTCCTTTAGAAAATTACTTTCCCTGTGTCTTCAAAAAGATCCTTCCAAAAGGTATGTCAAATTCAGTGGAGGAGTTAATGATCTGGTTTGAGTTCTGACAAAGCTTTGTTTGTGGCTGGGGAAAGGCTGCTTGAGGACACTGGAAAGGCACATATAACCTCACGGGAGCTCTGCTCTAGCTCCCAGATTTCCATCCTGTTAGTGGAAGACAGCATAAGCCCAGAGGGGAAAGAAGTGGGTAGAGAACCACAGGGAACCAGAGGAAAATTTTTGTTAATAAGATTCACCGTGTTTGTTAGGTGTGGGCTCTGTAATCAAAGGAAATGAAGTTAAACAGAAATCAAAAGAAATTGGCAGGGCTGCATTCAGAAGCTGAGCTAATATTCTGCACTGTGTAGGTTGAATGACCTCTCAGGATTTGAATATCCAGCTAGCTGCGGTCTAAACCAGGCAGAGCTATTGAATTTTGCATGAGCTTCCTTTTAGTTGCAGAACAAGTTGTTTGTGCTGTTGAAAAGGTTATCAGTAAAGAAGATTAACAATTTTTTTTTTTACCTAGAAAGATTAATTTTATAAACAGAAGCAAATGGCTTTAAATTAACTTTAGTGTTTCCTATTTATTTGTGGGTTTTGCCCATACCGTGTGTCTGTTTTCTGAATTTGCTTCTTTCTTAAGTTCCATGACTTTGAAATACTCCAGGTGTAGTGATCCAGGAGCCCAGTGTGCCTTTACAGCTTAAAGGAGAATGTTGATGGTGTGAGCTCCACCCAGGCCTGTCTGGGTAAGCTCACTGTGTAAGGACTTTGTTGTGTGTGGCATCATCCTCTGGCCACCGCGGCCCTTCCCGTCCCATTTTATGCTTACATTTTAGGGCATGGTGGTACCACTCTTCTAAGATTTTCTTTTTCAGGAAAGGTCCCTGCTGATTCCTTTATTTTTATCTTAAATTCTTTATGAAACTCAATTAAGCCTTTTAATTTTACACAGTAAAGTCTTGTTTGGCTTAGGCTATCCTTCCCTAAATTAAATAGACAACTTTTATGATTTTTTTGGGCTATGAAGCATCTTGAAATTATTCATAAATAATACTTATAGACTATTTCTGGTTAAACATTTCAGTTGCCCTTTATATTTGATTTCTATGGCTTGTTTTTCTTCCAGGGTTAATAGATTGTGGGTGGAGGAATTTTCCTCACTTTACTTTTGGGTGAAAATGCTCTTAGTTCTTTTTGTTCTTCTGCATCTCCTTGTCTTCCCCTTGTATTTGGTGTCATTGTCAAAAGTAAAATTTTGACCTCACCAAGAGGACACTTTGATCCTCCATTGCCCTGTGAGAGAAGTATGTACAGTGCTTGTCTTTCCAGTTAGTTCTGGGTTACTACTTATCTTTGAGATGCTTGAACTGGTTGAGATCCCACCTAGTGGTGGTGCTGTGTAATGTCACACAGTTCCAGCTTGCTATGAAAGCAGTTCTGGATAGTGTACTTAATGATTGAACAATTTATTTCTGTAGGAGGTCTGTAATTTGGTCAAAAAAAATTAAATTGACACACAATACAGTTGTGGACCATTTTTATTTCATAATAATCTTGAAAGTCTTTCCATGTTTTATTAATTAAATGAACTCAAATGTCAGGTTCCTTCCAGTGTCACCAAAATACTAATACTAATAAAGAAAAAAATTCCTTTAGAAAGGAGCCACATATCATGAATTCAAATTCTTATGAAATCTTTCCCTCATTTTACTCTCTTAATAACATAATTGGTGTAGAAAATGTTATTAGTTTAAGGCCTTCTTTTAGATAGTCTCTCTGTAACCTAATCGGTCCTACAATTGCATAGCTGTTCTCTGTAACAGTTGTAGAGTGGTGGTGCATATCACCTTCCTGGGTGGCTCTTTCTTTTTAATGAAAAGCTGTGGCTATTGAGGAGTTTGGGGGCAAAAAACCAAACGCATGAAAATGATTCGTAGCATGTGAGAATGGAAAAAAGTAATATTGTTGAATCACTTTTTTATATAGGATATACTTTTAAAACATGTGTACATTACTGAATTGATAAGAAAGCATTTTATTGCTTGACACAATTCTGAAATTGTGACTGTTCCAAAATATTTTTAGTTCTCTTTGCTCATGCTATTCAAAACTTCTTGTTCTTTCTTGCCCTCTTTTCATCATTTTTCTGTACTTAGTTCAAATGCTGCATCTTCTTAGAGTTGGCTACCTCTGGGTGAGATTCCTGTCTCTACTCTCTCCTCATCTACAGACAGACTTGATTTCCTAGTCTCTCAATAGGGCTGCTCGGAGGATGGAATATGACTGTGCACCTAGAGTAGACAGCATAGTGCCCTGCGTCCTTGTGTGCGCAGAAAGCTGAGTTTGCCATCCAGTATTTGTCTTTTTCACCCCTGACCAAGTAGAGGTGTTGTAATTTTATGCAATAATTACAGATGATGTGGGTTTTGTAGCAATTATTACACTGTGTACATTTGCTGACTTACACACTCAAATTCCTCCTGAGTTTGTAAGTATTTTAGAAGAAGGATCTGTGCCACTCATCAGATGTGCCACGGTGTCTTGTATGTCTTGCATAATCGGTACTATTTCTTGAACACCTAGAGAGAGTTGAGAATTTATAATCTGGGAGTTCATTTGAGCCCACCGCAAAGAGTTTCAGAAACAGGAGCTAGATTCAAGTCAGTTGGGAAAACTCTTGATCATTTTTATTTATTTTGGTTGCCTGCATGTGGATCATGTATCTATAACCTGAAGGTAATTGTTGGGCACCAAAGCCCTAAAATTGCCGAGAACATGTTGAGCAATGAAAAAAAAAAGTCTGTAATTTGGTAAAAAAAAATTAGGTTGACACACAATATAGTTACAGACCATTTTTATTTTGTAATAATCTTGAAAGGCTTTCCCTGTTTTATTAATTAAATGAGCTCAAATATCAGGTTCCTTCCAAGGTCACCAAAATGCTAATACCAATAAAAAAAATAAATAATGTATATTTCAGTAACCAGGACAGATTTTCTCCTATGCAGGAACTCGCAGGCTCAAGGTGAAGGGGATATATGTTTTGTTAAGCATGAGAGGTCATGAGATTTTCCTTGAAAGAGAGAACTAACATGTTGGAGGCTTTTGTCTCCTGGAGGTCTGTGTTTTGTATTAAGAAAGACAAAGAATTACTTTTATCTGCTGAGTACAACATCTTGATATTTCTTTAAAGGGTGAGCCTTGGTCTTGTAGAATACATATTTTGTGTGGATGTCAGTGTGTAAAAAGAAGTTTTTTTTTTTAGCAATAGGAGGGTAGGTAATGCATAGATTAATCCATTAGAAATGGTTAAGACTTGGATATTTCTTGGAGGAGGGTAGAGTGAGGAAAGCAGCTCTTCCTGAGGTCAGTGAGCTGTTGGAACTTATTAATGCAAGATGTTGGAACTATTTAAACTGTATCATATTTGTTCCAAATCTTTTGAGAATTATTTTAAGTCTCAGTGGACTTTGGTTCATCCATATGTATTAACTGAATCCTTTAAGAGATTTTCTTCTGAGAATGTTGTTATTTGTGGACTACTGCATTGTTTTAAAGAACTTAAAATTGAGTCATCACTCAGCCTGGACCATTGTTTCGTTTGCTGGTAATATTTTAACATTTCTTGTAAGACAGTGTTTGTTTTTATATTACATTGTGCTGCTTGATGATTGTTAGCAGCCATGGTCTGCTAACAAGCGTGGTTATGCAGAATCCTTTCTCTTATGGTACTTTGCTAAAAGACAGGTGGCACCAATAGCTCCACAATAACCATTTATTGGTTATCATGTCATTAAACTAAAAAAAAATAAACAGACAAAAGCTGAAACCACAAAACCACCAAGGTCAAATGGGCAGCAGGCATGTCTGCTTTCCTCACATCCACCATCAGTTTCTTCCCTCACTTCTCCCAGTTATTTTCCTCATTTCCTTCCGTTCCTTTCCCTCATACATTCTTGTGGAGATGGTTGGGCACATGTGGGATTTTTACCTCAAAGCTATAAACACTTCTGCTACTTGAGCATAAAAAAGAATGAGTGACCTGTGTTTATTCTCTTTAGAGAGTTGGAATGACCTATAACTTAACATTTAAGACTGTTAAAAAAAACAGGCTTAATGTAGTTTCTGTAAACCACTTCCGACTTCTTATATCACCATGTTTTTGTATTGCCGATAAATGCTATGGGTAGAGTGGAGTGCAGAGAAAGGGGTTTTCTCTGCAGTGTGCTTTCCCCTTCATCATTTTGGTTACCATAGAAATGACCTTGCTGGAGACAGGAAAGATTTTCCCAGCCCTGTATCTCAAGGTATGCCTGGCATTTCCCAGCCTTCTCTCTACTTCAGTCTTACTCTTGACCCTTTGTGTGTAGGAGGGTGGGAGAGAGGCAGAGGAAAGAGGGGAGCGTTTTGCCTCTCCACCTTGGCACTTCCACAGTTCTCCTATCCTTTCTGGTGGCACAGCTCTTATTTCTATTACATCTTTCTGCTGTTTCTAACTACACAGAACAGGTTCTTAGACTCTGATGCTGCAAGAGTTTTAGGACTGTGTCCCAGTGTGGGGCAGCTTTAATTTTCCTTCCTAAGAAATCATAGCATGAAATT